>OZ012706.1:63679357-63747177 GCA_963942595.1 Cylloceria caligata | reverse complement strand
GTAGTCGAAAGTGACAGTTTTAAGTTGAGTTAGACCAGGGGTCTCCAAACTTTCCAGCCTTAGGGCCATACTGATTACTCCAGTAAGTTCCGAGGGCCAAAACCATAAGCCTACAACAATGTTATGAGTAGTTAGCCCATGACCATATCAATGTAGATGTCATATTAATAATTATTCAACATAAAATTAGAATACTTCAGTAAACTAAATTTAATTTGCTATAAAAAATATGTTCTCTAAAAGGAGGTTTCAAGTATGCTAGCTCTCCGCGGGCCGGACAAAATCTGTCCGCGGGCCGAATGTGGCCCTCGGGCCGTAGTTTGGAGACCCCTGAGTTAGACGATCGGATTTCCCCTTGAGAAAAACTATAAATCGAGAACGTTCGTTGATGTGGTTCGAGTCCATTGATCGACATCGTTGCAAAAATTGTTTCGTTTTAGAGAGTACCCGCTATTAATCAAGTTATTTGGTAAGTCCTTTTCGTAAGTAAATTGACCTTGTGGAAATCAAATGTGGAAAGTAACATTCAATAATGACTGTTGAATAAAAAGAGAATTTGTATTGAAGGACATATACGTGGATAGATATATATATAATCATAGGTTGTACTCCATTATATGGGACCATTGGAGAAATTATTGGTACTTCAAGTGCGTATTAGGGAACGCGAGGTTCTCGCGCAAGAACTAATTGAAGAAGTCACGCAAGAATCTTTCTTAAGTCAACTCGGTTTAGAACGAATAAAACAGCAAGAAAGAATAATCGTTAAAACATACGTGAGGAGAACTACAAGAAAAATAGCTTCCCCGAATGTTAACTATAGAGAGTAAAATTATATTTGTTTTAACCAAACAACCATCAGACTTCTTGTATTGTTTTTATACGATTCGCTCCGTAATATTAACTTCCTTGTACTGTCATTTACAAATATTCAATCAATCTACTAGGCGTTAAAACAGTTGGCATACAATTCTGAAATTAATAGAAGAATTACAAACAGTTCTGTTACTCACTCCTACGTTGCTCATCTTGACAACCCTTTCGAGCGATCACTAGTATCGTTCACCTCTATTAATCCCTCATAACATTGCACCGCCACCTGCACGTGCTACTCTTTCTGCCATAGGCCTTTAAGAAATTCGCCGGCTCGCGTATACCTGCGGTCAGCATTCTAAAACCCTACCTCATCCATTCCGATAAAATAGGCCTTTAAGAAATTCGCCGGCTCGCTTACACCAGCGGTCAGCATTCTAAAATCCCTACTTCATCCATTCCGATAAAATAGACTTTTAAAAAATTCTCCGGCTCGCTTACACCAGCGGTCAGCATTCTAAAAACCTTACCTCAACTATCCACTTTTCAACCTAACACATGGGCAACCAGATTTGTCCGCGCACGTATCACTGACAACACAATCATCACGAAACACATTACACTAGTGAAAGAAATCCTATGTTTTAGCTCCTCGCGTAAGTGGGGTTAAGGCTAGCAAGGCTCGTTCACGAATCACATTACACTAATGAAAGAAATCCTATGTTTTAGCTCCTCGCGTAAGTGGGGTTAAGGCTAGCAAGGCTCGCTCACGAAACACATTATACTAACAAGACAGACATAACAACACGTACTACTTACTTATTTTGACAATTACCCTACCACTATCGACTCGAATCATTTATCCATGCCGAAAACCCATAGAGCAGGAAGGAAAGTTCAAGCGCAGATATTAAAACGACGAATCTTAAAAGAGCAATACCAAGTTCCAATAATTGCGTGCAAATCGTATAACGAGCCAAATCCTAGAGTCTTTGACATTGAAATAGAAAGCGATAATAAAACTATCCCTCTCGAAGGAAGAGAAATAACAGAATATAAGAAACATTGCGACGACACAATTGCAATACATAACGATTACTCAAGGCAACAAAGGAATAGAAATTTTAATTCTAGTAAAACGAATTGTCCTTTAACGGTAACAGAGAGTGAATCGTATACCAAGCAAAATTTTGGAGTTTCTAGCATCCAATCTACAAAAGATAACGAAGATATTTTCCTTAAGCAAAAAAAAATAATAGGCTTTGAGGGACCCTTAGGTGAACAAACAGAGAAGTATAAAAACCATCCAGACAGTACAGAGGCAGATTAGGCGACCCTCTCTAACGAAGAGATACCATATTTATTAAGGGAAATTACGTACGGAGCAAGCAGCAGTAAAGTCACACAGGGTGTCGACACAGACACACCGAGTAAATATCGAATAAAACGCCTTAAGCAAATCCGAGAAATCGAGCGGAAAAATTTTCTAGACAAACTTGTTGCTGATTACGAAGCTCACTCCAGACAAGGGATACGCTATCACCCGTTTGTGACACCTTGCGAACCTCAAATCACTAAGATCGAATCATTGAATAAACATCAAGTCATCCTCCCGAAGGAAAAACCACATTTGATTTCACCTCAGGGAAATTTTGAAACGAAATTAAAGAAATAAAACTCTACAATTCTTTTTCGTTACAAGTAATAAAAATAAAGTCATTCCTATTCTCTTCTCCTGCCCAATTTCTACCTTAATAATATTCTTATGTATTTTTGCATGTCTCTTTGATGCTGTATACCAAAAATTACACTCGTATACAATACATTATAAATGAGGTCAACTTGTTCAAAGGTAAGAATTGATGAGTCTATAATCCACGAGTATCCTGAGGAAAGAAGGGAAAGGCTCCCAAAGGATAATTCTAAAAATTTTATACTTGAAACTATAACCGAGTCCCCGTGTAATAATCCCAGTAATTCACCTCCCGAGTTACCAACTCCGATTTCCGAAAAAATTTCCTCCTCCCCCAGTTCAAATAAGAGTTCTGTTGTGTCCACTGTAGTCTCGGACAAATTAACCGAAACTGTCACCCGTAAAGCGAAAGTAGTAAAGTTTGATCAAGACAGTAACATACAATCACTTGAGTTAACCTCTGACAATATTATCATTACTCAATCCCAAGAAAATATAGAAGACGACACAAGTTCAACCGATACAGTTGAAATTATAGAAAGCAATTTTGGAAAATATTACAGTCCGGAAAATAGTGTAATAATAATTTTTTCTTTTATTCATTTATTCATTTATTTGATTATTGTCTTTATATTGATTATAATTTGAGGAGTTATCACAATATCTGATGATCTCCTGGGATGACCAATCAGCTCCAAATGCAAACCATATAATTGTTATCCATATTAAATCAATTCGGGCAAGCACACTTATAAGTGAGTTCGAAACGCGAGACGAACAAGCATTTGGCATAGTTTAATGAATGTATCTCATTATCATATAAGACGTTCGCCCTATTGTTTACATGAAGCCTGCCGGCCGAATACTGCGGGACAAGATAGTCGCTCAGAACAACAATGTACACATTAATGAGTCTTTCTTAATATTCGAAATATCAATCTTTGGCATAATTCAATTATCACGCTTCATCAGACATAATTTATTAGATATTAGCACAAATCATCAACAGGTATGCACGCATCATGGTATATCTTGCTTCGCCCAATCTGGACTTGCATTCATATCATATGAATAGATTTTTATATTAAACATGTAGGCACGCAGCCTAATTCAACGGCGCTAAGTTAATCTAGAACCGCATTAATAACACATGAATAGACATTTATAGTAAACAAGTAGGCACGTAGCCTAATCCAACGGCGCTAAGTCCATCTAGAACAGCACGCAACAATATATTCGACTATTAGACGTGTCTTTGCTACGGAATTTGTGCCCATTGACTCACACTCACCTATTTAATAATATTTATCCGTGATAGTTTTCTAACAACATCGTTTCTTATACTCCATACCACGTATTTAATCAAATGCGGGTCATCTTGATTTGACAAATTGATTGCACAAATTTATGATTTATACATGCCACAAACCGACTTTGATTAGTTTTAAACCAAGGCCAGTTAAATACTAATGACAGATTAAAAACGCGACGCACGTTAATGGATGATCGAATCCATTAATCTTATATCATTAATTGTAATTTAGCGGGAAATGTTGTATGGTGATAGACAATATATTAGAGACGCGTCACTTATCTTATTGGCGCGAGGCTTTACGTGCGCATCCCGGTAATTCCACGTATCGACGGTTCCACTATGGCAGTCGACCATGTCCATACATCAGCAGGCCTAGACAACTGCTTTGGTGAGTCTACCAGACCTTGGCTTCGGTACGTCCATCAATACTTGGTAGTCGCGATAGCAGTGGGTGCAGCTCCGTTCCAAATTCCCAGCGAAAGGTTTCGATTGTCTCATTTATTCCAAAGTTGAAAATGAGTTCTTTCGAGCGACGTACGAGATCCTCGTTATTGTTGAGTATGATTAATATGATTGTAATGCGCCTTAATATTGGCGGGGCGTTGTACGGTCGGACTTTTCCGACACAACCGTCCTTTTGAGTATTTTTTTACAAATTTGAAAATTATTTATACAAATTTTGACTATTTGGCTCGGATGGCCACTACTATTACTGTTACTTCGTTTCGTTGTACTTTCACGCTCGTGATTTGCAACGCGATGCTATCTAGAAATCAGTCGGCGGACGATTAGGCTGTTCGGCGTCGCTCGCTCCCGAGAGGCCTCGTAAGCCTTTTAATCGGTTAGGAGGGGTAAACTCATCCGCTATTCTTATATTACTTGCTTCGAACGCTCTTATCGTATTTACAACTATCTACATATCGAGAATTCTGGTCGGTAGGATATCGACGATAATTCTTACAATAGTCCTTTACAGATCAGAGAATTTTCTGACGACGAAAGTTTAAACCAATTTACGAGTCAATTGAAGGAAACGTTAGAAGCAAAGTCCCCAAATAACCCTTTGTCATTAGTCGGGTCTGTCATAAGGCCAGACGACGAGATCAACGAATATCTCCCAGCACTAGTATACCCCACCGCCCGTAACGAAGACCTAGGTCGGTCAATAAAACCCCTCGAAAGTATCGTGGAAAATTTCAAGTCTCTAAGCGAACCCGAAAACACGGATACACCTTTGCAGACCCCCTCGGCCGTTGCTAGCGCTACGGCTAGTATAATCCCTTCAGCTAACAGCGATATATTTTACACGCTATTAAGCGGATCTACGCCTTTCGATGAAACTATTTCTAGATTACCTTCCCTTGTCGACAAAGATTTATTATCAACTCCAAAAGGAATAATTGCGAATCGTGAAAAATCCACATTAACGTCAATTATCGAATCCGCACATACTAAAACTAAAAATTTAGTAAAAAAATTACATCTTCTGCCGGAATACAATTAGTCCACTCCCAGTTGTTCTACCTATCCCATGGTCAGAGACTCCAGCCCAGACAAGACATTGAATAGAATACCGCCAATAAAAATTTCTACTGAAAATTTAATTAAATCTAACGACTCACCACCAAATACACCTCCCATAATGGTTAATAATAATCAAACATTGTCTCTTCGAGATGCCTTGGTTGTCATATCGAATTATGACGGTCATTCTTTATCACTCAGTATGTTTATTCAGGGATGCAAAGAGGCCTTGGCTATGATGGGGCCAGGAGCCGAATCAAATTTAGTAAGAGCAGTTCGCATAAGAATAATCGGTGAACCTCGTCGCACCATACACGGGCAAAATTTTGAAACAATAGAGGAACTAGGTAAATTTCTTAAAGATATTTATGCACCTACACGAAACGTGTATCAGCTCCAAGGGGAATTGGGATCCATATATCAAAGAGAAAACGAGTCCGTTATTGCATATTCCAACCGCGTAAGGGACTTGGGAAATTTAATACTCAAAAATTATGATGCGAACGAAAATAATCCTTTGACTGCCGCATTTATTAATAACACTAAGGAAAGTCTTCCGACATGTTTTTTACACTGGTTAAAACCGGAAATCGAACAACGTCTACGTCCGAACAATAATCTTGATGAACTAATTAAACTCGCGGTTCAAACAGAAAAAGGTTTAGTGTCACAGGCAGCCTTGCGTAGTGGTGGGCTGGAAACTTCGGGTTCGAAGGTAAATAAACCTGAGGCGAAACGGGGAATACACGTAGTAGTGTTACGTCAAATCCGCGCGGTGTTTTTACAAAAACCGACAAATTTAAGACGTGTGAGGCGTTTCGGCGTGAGTTTTCCGTACTCTGGTCAAGGAGAATGAATTCTCCCTTTACCACACCTGACGAGAAACACCGAAGACGCAAGCCCCCTTTTGAGTCTAACCTTTCGGAAAATTACTCGGGACAGGGCTGAGAATGCTCGTTGATTATTCGCGTTAACCCGTCACTCGTCTCGATAAACTAAATTGATAAATTACCCCGCGGAGGAAGGGATTTTAGGTGGGAAGGGAAGTGGTAGGTTACTTTCACTTGGGGAAAAATTTACGGAAATGTCAGATAAAATAAATTAGAAAAATTGGGTTGGTACTTACGTTTGGTTTTCCTGGTGAAGTTGTTTCGCCGGTAACCGATGCGTGGAAGGGAAAATTAATGGCAATCGTTTGTAAAAGAAATCGTTATACTCGATGAATCGTGAAGCTGTTAGGTTTTATTCAAATAACCGAATAATTGATACACGTACGTTCGCTATTACCGTGCGCGAGCGATCGTTATTTCTCGATACAATATACCTAACGCAATATTTGTTGTTCGATAAAACAGTAAAACGAAATAAACAGTGTGGACTTGTACAAAAACGGCAGAAAACAATTAAATTCAATTTCTTCTAAACTTTAGATAAATTCCGTATGATTAAAACTGAGGAAAAGTACATTCGAACTGAACTTAGACTGTTCGACCGTTTTTATTTTCAGTACTCACTCTGGACTTTGGCTGACTCTACAGGGTGGGGTTCCTCCGCGGTAATTATCGCCAACGGGCTGTCTACTGACTGCTCGGCGACTGACTGTACTATGAACTATCAACTATTAACTGTTAACTACAACTGCCTTTTTTCGGGCTTTTTCCCGTCCTTATATAGGTCCTGGAGGGCTTAATTTTCTATGCGGGGATTATAATAGAACTCGGACTTTGGACTTTATCGATGATTCATTTTTTCTCCTTCTAGCTGTGACGTCATCGTCGTTTTGATTCTTTTCTTGAGTTGCATGCGAGGCGATACCACATGTCGCGAAGTGGTTAAAGGATTATTCCTTGGTTCGGTGGCACGCGTAGAGATAGAGAGAGAGAGAGAAAGAGAAAAGCGCCTTGGTCAGGCAGCGAGGTGTCGAGGGTTTCGGGCCACGCTGCGCTATAGATCCGAGTCGCTTCCGTTGTCCCTTTTATGACTAATACTAAATATATAGTTCTTCGATAATGTTAAACTTATTTTAATTCTTAATAATGTGTAACGTAAATGGGCATATATAACTACTATAGTAACAAACTGTCTATGGTTTTCATATCCTCTCATGATCCTAATTGTTTAGTTAAAGCAATATATTGGCTTTTCAATTTTCTATAATGTTAAATTTTAATATTTGCAATTATTTCTTGTATCCTTTTAAGTAAGCATTTATCTTCTGAGTTCCTATCATAATTTTAGCTCAAAATTGTTCATCAGTCCAAATGATTCTATATCAAAAGGCTGCTTACATTCACACTGGGTCACAAAGTATGTGTTCTATAAATATGTATTGTTGCGAGGGAACACTCCTCGTCTTATGGTGTTAACACAGAGAGAGACGGGAAAGACGGCATCGTCTCGGGTGCGACCCGAGCTTCGAGTCATCCTTACCATCTACAATATGAATCGTTTTTTCTTATTCTATCCTATTTTAACGCTGATTATCTGTATGATATTATTGTTTAGCTCTTATATCGAACTTCCGTTTAAATGGTTTGTTGCTTTTAAATTATTGATTTACTTATTATATATATATATATATATACCATAGTTTAAATATTTACTTCATAAGAAGTCCAAATCTTTGCTACGATTGTGTTTAAATTTATATTTAAACGTTCAGAGATTCTGAAGAAATGCCTTTTGGGCTTTTGATGTTCTGTAATCAAAAACAAATTCCAATTTCCTATCAATAAGACATAGGTCTTCGTGTAATATTCTTGTTCATTGCATCATTCGTCATCGGATATAAGAACTTCCGAAGCAACGAAAACGCTGCCACGTCAGTTAGTCTATCTTCGTGTAATATTCCTGTTTATTGCATCATTCGTCGTAGCATCTAGGGACTTCTAAAGCAACGAAAAGGTTGCCACGGCAGTTGGTCTATCTTCGTGAGCCAGATACGGTATATGACGGGGGAAGGAAGCGACCACCCGACAGTCACCAATAGAACACGCGGACATGAATCAATTAAAGATTTCGATGACACGCGCCGTCAATGATATCCACCGGCCATAGAGGGAAAACTCTTGATACGAGATTCAAGTCCCTCCACGCTGGCCGTTTAGAGTGGGGCAGTGGCCTACCAACTCTTGGTTTTTCGTTGTTAAGTACAGTGATGAACCTGGCCGTCCATTCCTGGCGCGCACCATGTGTTCCCACTGCCCTCCCTCGGCGTACCTGCAGGCCTCACCCCTCCCGCCGTCATTATACCTGTATAATCTCTGGTAGCTATAGGACTCGACAACGATGCAGGTTTATGATCTTCTTTAAAAGAAAGATAGATATTGGAGCATGGTTACGTCAGGACGTAACACCTCCCCCAAGTCATATTGTTTAAAGTATCTCCTAAAGCAGAATAAAAATGATAATAACCCGTAGCAAACGAAACTAAACTAGGGTGGGAACAGTGCAACGATTTTTATCGTTCCTAGGGTGGGATGTAATCATCTCGAACGAGACTCTACATATAATTACGATCGAACTTCACTTAGGTAAGTTCATTTGATCGATTAATTATATTACGAGTCTCGTTCTCGAGATTACATCGTAGATGTTCAGAGATATTCACAACCCATTATACAAGGCACTAATGTTTTATTATTTTTCACGGACCTCAATGCAACATAGACTTAATTAATAAGGAATCAAAAGTTATAATAATTATGATTTTTTAAATACAATCGACGCGAAATCTTTTCTATTAGGCTTGATCGGTCGATTATAATATCGATCGAACACGTGTGAGTCCTTAGACCACCCTGCGGTATCTTTTATTGCGTTAATATTCATTCCCTTAGCCAACGCAGCTGACGTAGATGCATGTCTGGTACTATGCGCGGTAAACTCGGGGCCGACGCCACTTTTAGCCAACATAGCCCTGATCCATCGACTTATCGTTTGTGTACTCGCCGGTTTATACGGTTTCCTCGATGTGATGAGCACATTTTTGCAATTTTCTCGAATTGTTTTTGTTAACTCTAAATATTTGTCTAATGTACTTGCAATGCAAAGCTTAGGGTCTTCGCGGAAATATGGTAGTAATAATAGTGGCTGTGAAGCCCCTGGCCGAGATGTTTTTATATTGTCTGAGATTTTTACCTCGAACCCCTCTCTTGACCGAGAGATATTACTGAGTTTCATAAGCGAAAAAGTTTGTACCCTATGCGCTGTACCCAAAGCTAATAATATAACCAATCTTTCCGATAATTGTTGAAGATTCAACGATTCGAGAGGATACAAAGTCGAAATGAACGCCAGAACTGGTCTTACATCCCACGTTAAGTCATATTTAGGCTTAATTGGTTTAAGCCGAAAAATGCCCTTAAAAAATCTACTAATAACAGGGTCATTAGTGGCTTCATTTCCCGAGATTAGAGAAATGGCCGATCGCATCGAGTTTAACGTGCCATAAGACGCTCCCACTTCAAATTGCTTTCGTAAAAATTCGAGAATACGATTCGCTCCTGCTCCATACATATCCGTTTTTGTCTCCTTACAAAATAACGACCATTTCTTTATGGGCCCTATGTATTGCTTCCAAGTGCTCTCAGCGAGAGAAGCCATCAATATTTCGATTACTGAGTCCGCCAGCATCTTCCTACGATATGCTTCGCGGACAATCTCCCGGCAATCATCCCCAGTGATTTCTCCAGTGGGTGACGAAGGGACCTACAAGGAGACAGTAAAAGCCATTTAGCGGGACTGAAGACGATAGGTTGTCCTACTAACAAATCCATAAACATCGGATACCATGGTTGCGATGGCCAATTTGGAACCACCGCAATACCAGTAGCGCAATCCGCTATGACTTTTCTCAGAAATTTTAGCACTAGCGCAAACGGCGGGAACGCATAGAAGAATTCAATGCTCCAATCCAGCGTGAACGCATCAATAGCATACGCGTCGGGGTCTCTGTGCCAGGAACAGTAAGCTTTACAATTTGCGTTGATTCTAGACGCGAATAAATCCAGATTTGGTTGACCGAACTTCAAAACAATAGTTTCAAACGCTGAACTGGCCAGTTCCCATTCTGTATCTATGTTCTTTACTCTCGATTCCTTATCGGCTTGTACATTCTTTTTTGACGCAATGTATGCGGCAAAAATCCAAATTTTTCTCTGTTCGCACCATTGCCAAATATCTTTCGCTATCCTATGGAGTCCCGCGTACTGTACACCTCCCATACGATTAATATAGGCGATAGCCGTAGTATTATCGATCCGTAATAACACTTCGCAGTTACGCAAATTTTTTGCAAAGCATTTGAGGCCCATCAATGCGGCGATAAGTTCCAGCTTATTAATATGTAATTTCCGTTCGCTATTATTCCAAAACCCGTGCATACCTTCATTATCGCAGTAGGCACCCCAACCCGAATTTGACGCGTCCGAGAATATTTCTTTAATATATCGAGAACTTCTAATCGGGTTTACCGATTTTGGAATATTCTGTCGCCACCAATTAAACTCTTCTTCGAGATCGTCAGATAACACAAGTCTCGCCTCGTAATCACCACCGCTCATTAACAAGGCGAAAAATTTTTCTCGTTCGAATCTCTTGCTGTATAACCAACCGTACTCTATCGCTCGACAACAATCGACTAGCTTCCCTATGAAGTGTGCAAATTCTCGAATAGTAAAAAAATTTTGTTTACTTAAATTTTCGATCAAAGTTATCATTCTTTTCCTTTTTAACTCTGGTAGTTCTAATATCATTCTATGGGAATTTATAATAATTCCGAGAAACTTACACCTCTTACGTGGCATCAACTTACTTTTCTTATAATTAATCAGAAAACCCAGGGATTGCAACTTTTCAATTGTGGTTTTTGCGTTTCTATGACATGTTGTAAAATTCGCTCCGATGCATAGGATATCATCTAAATACACTGTCGAGAGAAAACCTTTTTCTCTTAAGTAATTAACAACCGGCTTGAGAATTTTTGTAAAAATGAACGGCGCCGTACATAGGCCGAACGGGAGGCATACAAACTCGTATAGCGCATCGTCGAAAACAAATCTTAAGTACTTTATACTCTCATTGTGCATAGGAACTAGAAAATATGCGTCTTGCAGATCTATATTACACATGAAATCGCCTTGTGAAATTAACTTCGTCGCAGTTCTAATGTCTTCCAGCTTAAAATGCTGTGTTGAAATATGGCTATTGAGCTTCTTCAAATTCAAAACGAATCTCATCGAACCATCTGTTTTCGGTACTAAGAAATACGAAGAAACAAATTGATTCGAATCAGGTGAACAGGGTCTTACAGCGCCTAATTCTAGCAACTTTGTAATAGCGAGTCTCATATTTTTATATTCGTTCGACGAACTGATTATCGGGGGCGCTGGCGTTCGACTCTGATACACCGGCGCGTTAAACTTTATTCTGTAGCCTGCCACGCAACTCAAAACGAATCGGTCTTTCGTAATTTGCTCCCATTGTGGGAGAAAATCCCGAAGTCGACCAGCCGTTCCAATTACCTCTATTGTTTTCCTTGGTAACCCCGCTGAGAGTTCGTTTTGTAAGACTGACTCTGAGGACGGTATTGATCCCTTTGCTGATACGACTGCGTCGGTTTCTGATGAAATTTGACAAATTTTTTCGATCCTTTTTGATTTGTGCCCACCTGGGTCCCCCTTCGATACGAATTGGTCGGCGGGCCTTTCCAGTTTCCCGAGTTGGAACTGCGGAGTGTGGTCTTTGATGCGGACGGTTGAGATTTCAATTCTAAGCCCACCTTTTCAATGGACTTCGCTAGCTTAATTTTTTCCGACAAGTTTTCCCCGAACAGAAACTTATCTGGCTTAGTCTTATCCAATATATTCTTGACTTTCTTGTCTATGGATGGAGTAATGAACGATTTGCGCGTAATCGTGTCGAGACGATGTGCGTGCGCCAGTAATCTACCTGCGTCAGCTAGACACTCCAACAGCTGGTATTCATCGATACCTTCTTCTTTTGGGCTCAACATTAGAGAAACTCCCTTGCCTAATGCAGCCATGGCCGTACCACGAATATTCTGGGCATTCGTCAGATATTTGTCTCTCTTAATGGGAGTTTCAAATAGAGACGCAGCCACCTCCGGATTTAATGTTGGGGCTTCTAAATAACAATTACCGGTTCGAGCATATTTTGATAATATTTTTTCCTGCTCGTCTTTCTTGAGCCCACTAGCAATCCATTTTTCCCAATTTTCTGCTAAATTTGGATTTAGCTGCAATTCTGGCGCGTCAGTTTTTGTATCGACACCCAATATTCGTAATGTCTCCTCGTCAAAAACCTGAACTGGCTCTTCCGGAGACTCTGAAGTAGGGGGAATATTCTCGTTTTTCTTTGATGAAGAATCTGAAAATATTTTAATCTGTGATAGACTCTACGAGAGTACCAATCACATTATGGGTGACTCAAGTTAGCTGCAGAATGCAGTTCTATCTTCGAACGCTTTAAAACGCCGAGATTAGTGTTAAAACATACTTATATTGTTCGACTTAAGATAGTACTCTGCGAGACTACCTTCGAACTGACTGAGCCGCCAAGTCTATGGCCATGATAATTATTTGTGTGTGTGAACTGTAATCACAAACGACTCAAGGAAGAACTCTGTGAGTCTTCCTTCGTACGGACAAAACCGCCGAGTCTGAGGCCAGAAGGGTCTTGGAACGCAATCTGTCGCTCGAGCCTCTCTCTCTCTTTTTTTTTTTTTTTTTTTTTTTTTTTCGGTTATGTTCGACCTAAGACAAATCTACAAGAGTGTCTTTGTACGGCAAGCCGCCAGGTCTGAGGGTTCCATAAATGAATATTGAAAACTACCTCGAATATCCGATGACACACCCTGAAGGGGGATGTGCGCGGCTTTGTCCGTGAGCTCGATCACGCCCGAGCGCTCGTCCTCGTGTGTCAATTTTTCCGAGTCCGATTCCGAGGAACTATCGAGCATAGCACCGACTATCTTCTTCAGTTTCTTGAAGAATTTCTGGCTCTTGTCTTCCTTACTTCTCTTCCTTTTGTGTTTTCCCACTATTTTCCCCAATTAAAACACTTACTATAGCTCTAAACGTGCGACACCTTCGCGCACGAAAAACGTTATGACTTGGTATAGAGGAAACAAACGCAGCGCCAGACTTCCGGGGCGGCTTTTGTTTTTGAATTAAGCTCTGAATTTTCGTGAGACCAACGTGTGAAAGTAGAAAGTACTACTATGTAATCTCGAGAACGAGACTCGTAATATAACTTCTTTTTGTTTTTGCAATTAGTAAATATTATTATGTTTTTCAATGTACTAAATTGGAATCTATTATTGGTGACAGCTTTCGTTGTCTCTCTTTTGAATTTACTTGTAGCAAAGACATGGTGGACACATATATACGCATTTATTTTACCTTATTTTTTCTAATATTAATATGCGTAACTTGCCCTGAATACAATTACTGATTAATTACACACTCGTAGGGATCTATTTCCCGGGTTAATTTGCTTTTATATTAAATTAATGGATTATTTCCATTATTAGACTACTTGGTTCTGTTTCAGATTTCTTATTTGCTTAATTATTCCTTAATAAGATACTTTTGTGTTATACGTCTTTTCCTAAATTTACCTACTTCCTCTAGTGATAGTGCGATTACATTTTTTTTTTCTTCTTAAATTACTTGATATAATATTGTTCTTTCTCAGGCACTTGATGTGGTTAATTGAATTTTAATGGTGCCGATGTATTGCTAAATGTATATATATCATTTTTATCATACGCTTTTGATGCATCGTTGTTAGCGAAGAAGCTCTTGAAGTTCTTGAGGTTCTTGAAGTTCTTGAAGTTCTTGAAGTTATTAGAACGTTTGAAGTTCTAGTGGTTTCTGAAGTTCTTTTAGGTTATTAAAACTTGGAAATTCTCGAAGTTCTTGAAGTTTTGAAATTTGTTGAAGTTCTTTGCGATGTTAAAGCTCTGAAGTTCATGAAGTTGTTGAATTTCTTCGGATGATTGAAGTTTTAGAATTCTTGCAAGTTTCGATGGTCTTCAGCGGTTTAGTCATATGTAATATGTTTCATGTGGTCCGGGATGGGTGCAAACTTCTTTCTTCTGGTGCCGCAGGAGTGTGTAAGTACGGTTCGTTTGAATATGACATTTTCTTCGTTACTCCGTAAGTGCAGCTAGGAAGCTCAAACATGAGGGAGAGAAGACTTCTGGGCAAAAGAGGGGATCGTCCTCTTGGCCTTCGTCGTTAACTTCTTGCTTAATGTTTCCTATGTTAAGATTTATAACTTTTTCCAGTGGGTCTTGACTTGGCGAATTCTTTGAAAATTCTAAGTTTTCTTGGATTTCACGAGGTTCTTTGCATTCTTCAAGAATTTTCTCTAGGTATTCCGGTAAAGTCGCCATTGGAGGGTTCTTCAAAGCCTTCACTAATTCTTGGAACTCAGACGTGGTGAGCAAAGGTTCGAGTGTACCTATTTCCGTAATTTTATCTGGGTTTTCGTATAGATCTTCCGGTGGATTTTGATTTGGCGATTTTTTTATAGAGTCCAATACCTCTTGAAACTCAAATGCGGAAAACGAAGGTGTGAGCGTGGGTGTTTCCTTTTTTTTCTCTTGATTTCCGTGACGACATTTCGAGTCTGGCTCTAGGTCTGCGGGTTCCTTGGACAATAGAGAATGGTTGGGCAGTTGTTTATTGAGTGGGAGTGGAGTGCTTGGACCAGGGAGTTTGGCAGAGTCAATATTGGATTTTTGAATTTTTATGGGTTTGGAAATTCCTTTTTTTCGGTTTCTAATAAGTATGAGTTCGCCCTCTTTGGATTTCTTTGTTGTATCGTATTGGATTTTGGACAGGTCTTGGCTTGCGGGGGTTAGGGTATTCTTCTCCAGACGTACTTAGTTTCTTCTATCTCGATGGCCCTGGGCTTTCGTAGTGCAGCTGCGTGTGCCCATATTCGTAATCGTTCTTTCGGTAATAGTCTCCACTCAGGGGGGACCCATGCGGTCGTAAATCCTTTCTTGGGGGTTTTTATGAATAGTTTCCAATAATGCGTCAATTTTTGTAAGTTCAGTATTTCGTTCAGCGGCTCTTGATTGATACGAATGTGTAATTGCTCAATAGGTAGTTTCCGGGTCCATGAACATATCGGCCTAATAGAATCCGGCCAACCATGCTGGCCAGGTATTAGTATAAAAGCCACATTTTGCCATGTGGGAGCCAAGATGTTATTAGTCCATTGGTATGGTATCTGTCCGATGACAATTCTTTCGAATGGCCGACGGCGTAATTGAGTCATCCAGTGGTCCAAAATCGTTAGTTTAACAGCTCTCCATTCCGGAGGGACGTAGAGTTCAAAATTTCTTCCCGCCGTATCTAGTCGGATTATGATTTTCCAATAGCAAAATATAGTCTCAGTACCGGGTACCGGGGGATTGGATTGAGAGGAGTGTTGTCGAATGGGTAACTTGTACTTGTTGAGATCCCAGAGTTCTCCCTTACTTCTTCCATTGGAAATTGGTGGCATGTTGGTGCTGAATCAGGTAACAACAATTAGGTATTATTGATGGTTCTCGTTTGCTATATCCAACCCTTTTGTTAGTATTGTTATCGTGGTTAGTGAGTATAATTGACTATTGTTAGCGATAGCGTTATTATTGTTATTGTTATTATTATTAACATTGTCGTTATTATTGCTGGTTGTCGTTATTCGTTCTTTTATTCATATCTTCCTTTCCTGCAGGGATGTCACATGATGATGTGGAATGATTTTTCAAATCTGGGTAGATATTTGGAGGTAAATCAGACGTAGATGGTCGTAGATCGAGGAACGCAGGAGGAACGGAGGGCATCTTGGGTAGTATACATGAATTTTTTGTTGCCCAAATGAATGATAGAGGACGACTTGGATGGCTGCGTTGTTTGTTAGGGGGTAGTGGACGATCATCTGGAAATACTTGTTGGTTTTGATTCTGGCCAACAGGAGCGGGTTTCGGATAACGATTTTCCTTCAGTGTGTGTATTCGAGGATCAAATTCAAAAGTTACGTTTTCGAAAGGATATTCTGGATTCCCAGCGTTAGGGGGGGTCAAATTCTGGTAAGTGGGAATGGGAATATTTTTGTCTTCGTCAGGTGAGGTCGGAGTTCTGACTCTCTGCCTCTTCTTTGTTCCCTTATTTGCGGGGTGTTGACTTAAGTGTAGCAATAGATAGGTGACGGAATCCCAAATGGATCCAAGAAGGTATATAGACCACCCATAAATAGTGTGTAGTGCGTATCCATGGATGATGGTGTCAAAAATAAATTTTATTATACGACTTATTAGAAGCATTCCAATTAAACCAGCAGTAATGTTTCCAAATATCGATAAGTAGCCCCATGTCTTATTCCAAGTGTTTTCGATAATTTTCTTTAAAGAGACTTCGTCGAGTAAATTAGAAATTGAACCACCCTGTGTAATAGTAGGTTTTCCGGCTATACCTCGGGCTACAGATTTCAAAATAGCAGGTCTTTCGGCAGGAAACATTATATGATCTCTCAATTCATCAAGGTCCCTTTGAGTGTATACGCCACTGGTGGCCAAACTGTGGGGATTGCGATATTGCCAAGTTGGTGCAGTAAGGGGTTTTACGACTGTGGGAGGCATTGCTTGTATAGGATCGGGATTAATGCTATACCAGGATCCATTCAGCATGTACATTGGGGCGACTAGCTTGTTACAGGTAATTTGCATTCCTAACTTCGTTAATATGTGAGTGCGGGGTGATAAATAGAGGGTATTGTTTCCAATTTGTACGGGTAATTGATCGTAACACTCTTTTGTCCTAAGTATTTTTACGTCTATTGGGATGCATTTAATGATGTGCGCGACTTCTCCGGCTAGTAGGGCCATGTAGCCTGGTGCTTTCATTACATTGAAGGCAAATTCGTCGGGAGACCGCTTAGCAATAGTAAGGGCATTCTGTAGTACTTGTCTTTCTATATTACAGCGTTGTATTAATATATCGTGGTACATTTGTTTCATTTCTTGGCGAATGTGTTTTTCCACGTAGACGAATTTGGAATTTACGTAAGAAAAAATGTCTAGGTTATTTACGTTGACTACCTCTTTTTTTATAAAAGGATTTTTTTTTTCAATTTCTACAATAAGCAGTTTGGGATGCTCGGTACGTATTAGCGTGTATCCACAAATTGAGGTTCTTCCTTTGGCGGTGAGGGCGAATACAACTTCTCCCTCAGACATAGAATAGATAGTTTGCCGAAAATGAGTGTGGACGTCTACCGTTTCATCAGCGAGTCCTTCATAGAGTAGTCCGTACTTTATTTTAAATCGGTCATTTAATCGGGTCATTTAAATCGCATCTTACTCCCGATTTTAAGTGTATTTTATTGGATTCTACACTCACTTCAGCTGTGTAATCCCTTAAAGTTATTTTTACTGTTCCTTGGACGATTACTTCGTCCCAGTTACCATAAGGGTCAGAGTAATACACTCCCTGGCAACTTCCATCAGGATCTATTTGACCGGCTAATGTCACTGGTCTAGTAGTGGTGTAATTACGAGGAATCCCTGTAATCTCAGTTTTTCCGACTTTCAAGGAACCATCATGATGCATTTGTCGGCAATTATCATGTGATACTGTATCTACGTAAGCGTATTCCCCGTTAAGTACTTCCATCGTATGTGAGAACATGCCACATTTATGGATTTCTCGATAGATTTCGACTTTACATTGAATTACTTGGATAGAGCTATATTGATTAATCTGTAGTAGTTGTATATATTTTTTTGTAACGTTAACTTCGGATTGGGGAATATCGCATTCTCCTACCTCTAATAATGATAAGGTAGTGATGTTGGTAGCAGCTCCTCCACAATCGTACCCGATCACCCCCAACACAGTGGACAGGCGGCAGAGAAAACACAAGCTCCATAGTAGTGGATACATAGGGTTCATCTGTAAATTTATAGGTGTTGGAATTGATTCTGTTCCGCTGCGGAAAAGTTTCCGATCATAATTTTTTTATGTATAGGAAAATGCGGGGAATTTTTGCTAAAGCAATTTGTTCCTCGCCGTTAGTGATAGAAAAATTTCTGGAGACTGGAAAGGGTTGCGGAGTGGGGAGTTGTGAAGAATTTTTGATTTTTCACCGCGTTGGTCCGTTTGGAAGTAAGGAAGCTTGTATAAATGCTTGGTTGGTAACCAAGACTATTATCACTTCTTCCAGGTGGGAGTTTACCAGGTGTTCTTGTCGAATGAGGGAGGGGGGGTGGGGGAAGAAAAACAGATAG
The DNA here is from genome assembly GCA_963942595.1 of Cylloceria caligata. Classification (NCBI taxonomy): domain Eukaryota; kingdom Metazoa; phylum Arthropoda; class Insecta; order Hymenoptera; family Ichneumonidae; genus Cylloceria; species Cylloceria caligata. Next base: position 63,728,523 of record OZ012706.1, on the reverse strand, counting down.
TATTATACTAGACTTTGTGTTACCGAGTCTGAAATCTGCTCGGTGAAGTTAGAGTAGGGGTTTTGCGTTATTGTCGTGGTTACAGCCTTAGGCCGTCCCGGTGGTGGGATGTCGTAAATATCTTCTTTTGAGGGAGTATTCGAGTTATTCAATGGTTTAGGATTAATTGATGCAACGGGGATGGGTGGGGATGGTACTTGGTATATAATTTCTTGAAGGCGTATTCCGGTGTCCGGAGTTTCCATAGATACATAGCTGTTAGAGGCATAGTCTTCCTCTATCCCTGGTACTGTTCTATATCCTGCGTAGGTTTTGCGGAGAGAGAGAACGCAGTTAATTGCAACGAAGAGACTCAGTACAGTCATTAGAATTATTCCTCCAAAAATGAGAATTTTGACAAAAGTTTGTTGCTTAGTTATAGTCAGCTGGTGAGTATCGGCTTCTGCCAGGTAACATTTTATTTCGGCTAGACTAATACCGAATGGTAAGGATCCCGATTCTGTCAGAGGAAATGTTGTAGGTGTCAGAGTGGACCAGGGGTCTGCTTGTAGGTGCAATTGAGGTTTCTTCAATAGAGGCAATAATTCTGTGATGTGTAGCGGAGTCTTGGGTTGGGGCGATTTTCCAGGTGTTTCCTCAGACAAAGGTGATCCCAACATGGTTACGTGGTCGTTATTAACGAAGCATCCTGGGGATATTCGCATGATTCCTCTTCCCCAAATTTCAATTTCTTGAATTTCACTGTTGCAGTTGACGTACATTTTTTTCCGGTTCCGGAAGGGAGTATAACCATTCCTTGGTCGTCTCGAGTTGCTTCCAGTAGGGGTTCTGTTCTTTGATAATTCTGATATTGCAGTCGTCATACACTTTGCTATTTTCGTTATTCAAAATTATCACTTCGCATATTGGGTGAGAAATAGCGTCAAAAATTATATAATTTGGTGTGCATATTTGGTAGGTGTCTAACCATAAGCATTGTTGTAACTCCGATGTGCCAAGCAATGCATATTTATCATGTTCTTTGGAGACCATCAAATACGTAGCTCTTGGATAGACATATGCTGTTCCTTCCGTGGTGTTGCTGATGATTTGGGACATAGGAAAGGGGTTAAGTTTGTACAGAGAATACAGGTTAGGATTTACCAAGGGGATGTGTATAATAATGATAATTTTTCCATCGTAATAGTTTGCTGAAACTCGAGAAATTCTTGATATGGTACTTGAGTGTATATCTGTTAATGGTATCGGTACAGCAAATCGTGATTGACTCTCTTTTATATCTCGAATAACCGATTCCCAGGTAGCAAGGTTCAACAATTCTGAGTGGAGGAGTCCTAATTTGGCGTAGTATTCGATGTCCGTGAGGGTTCGTAGACTGGTGAGGTAAGCATCGGCGACCAACTCGACGTTCTTCCTCCAATCCAAAAGACGCGTTGTGTACAAAATGCGGGGGTTGTTTTTCGTAAATACTTCTCGTGCCATTTTCCAAGTTTGGTTATGAATTAATTCCATAACTTTAATTCGGGGATTGATTGTTCGAAATTTTGAGTTTATTATGTGCGTTCGATTTTCCAACAGGATCATGATCTCTTTGCGTTCTGATTTTACATAATTAATTTGAGCATTATAATAGTCAAATTCGGTTTCAGTGGGTGTCAAACTCAGTGTTTTACGAGCTGTCCCTATAAAATCCAATAGTATTCTGCCCGTGTCAGCAAAATTACTGTATCCTAATTCCCTGGCGAATGACAGATACTTATTGATTTGAGTGATCTTATATTCTATATCTTCCTTATTGATATAAGTATTGCAATATTCGTATAAGAAAGGATAGCAATCCCTTTCCATGGTGTCTAGTGGTAGGTCGGCAAAGCAGGGTTGATGATTTTCGAGCGGTTGTAAATCCAGATAAGTGACTAATTGCCATTCTGCTTGTATTAAGTACGTGTCTCTTTTAGGTTCGTAATATAGTCCCGCTTCGTCCTCTATTTTTTTTTAGCTCGATGTTCGGCAGGCCCATACCTCCTTTGAGGGTAAGTAGGACGAGGATGAGCAACATTTCCTCGGGATGTCAGTCCTTGAATCACAAATATTACTGCTGTCACACACACACATATATATATATATTGGTGTATCAGATGCAATATATATATAATGTGTTTAGGGTACTTAGTGCATTTACTGTGAATGCGGAGTGGGGGAGTCGGGGTTTCAGCATGGGTGTACGAGGGTGCAGTTATTAACACCTCTCGTTATTAAGCGAACCGGCTTGGTTAGGAGGACTTAAAAATTACTGGGAGGCTAGAGGGGGTAGTATAGGTCTTTTGAATATACGGGATTCAGAATGTGGGGTCTTGGGAGAGGAAACAGCTCAGTTCGAATTCGAAGCTCTTCCTGTAAGATTTTTTTATTCTTGTACGTTCCGTCAGTGGTGCTAGATCGATTCTTCTGTTACTTTACGTGTGGTATCTTTATGATGGCTCATTCGTTGGACTATAATTTACGTCGTACGTTGGTGATTTATATAGATTCGTTGATCGAGTATCAAAATGATAGCTTTTTTTTTGTGATCCAGACCGTGAATTTCCTCTACCGAAGAAGGATTACGTGCAATCACTACGGCGGATGTTGGTTCATTTGAATCGAATCGGGTGAGTCTGTGATGACGTGTGATAATATTCCTTGTTAAAATAACTTGTAGATTTATTTCTCTTTATTTGATTACTTTGTGGAGGAAATTGAGTTAGAACACAGTTGTTTTATTATTGTTATTATCATTATTTTGACTGTTGTCTAAAAGAAGTATATAAAAAGAAAAAGGAATTCTTAATTAAATTATTCGTTGCTGTAGGTGGGAAGAAGTGCCTCTCGTAGGAATTGAGACTTTCAATTTGCGACAATTATTTGGAATGGAACCACTCGGTGTGGCTAAATGTGGGATCTGCAGCACTCTGGGTCCCAGAACATTATAATATTGACGGGAGCTGGTTGGCGACTTTGACGAAGGAATCTTGGACAGTCGAGATGTTGGTTTGTTTCCTTTTAACGATTAGTGGGAATGCATGTCAGAGTGTGGGTTACTTCTATATGGCATATATCGCATGTAGTTTCGTTTCTTTTACAACCAGAACACAGATTAGGGTCTAGGCAAGGTATGAATATGCCTTCGCCAGGTCGTAGTCGGCAACATCGACATAGGTCGAAGTCTAGTAGCGTGTCACTAGTGGTCGTTATTGACAAAGATGATAAATCCAGCGTTTCCGACCAGGGAGTCGGGGGTCGAAAGAAATCGTTCCTGTCAACAGAAGAGGGTGGTGGGGTAGTAGGACTACGAGGCGGTGGACAAGACGTGGTCAGAGACCTACCTAGGTATTGAGTGGGTGGGGAGGTCCCCAAAGTCATATGCAGGTACCGACAACTTGGGTACCAAAAAGCATGCTGTTCCCAAGGGTCGTCTTTAATTTCCCAATTTCCCATCACTATTCCACAATGAAAACACGTTACTTCGTCTTCTTTTCCCGAAAAGAAGAATCCGGCGGAAGCTAATTGTATAGGGTCTAATGCGTGAATTTCGGGCCAAAAGGTGAAACTTTCTAATCGTTTTTTATAATTTTCAAAAGCTGGATATGATGGGGTCAATGAACTTCTTATAGGAGGTCTGTCGTCGTGACAGTCCGGGGTCGCGTTGACTCTTACTTCCCGTCGAAAGTCGAAACGTTCCTTGTCGCAAGGAAAAGGAATCTTTCGTGGGTCCTCTCCGATGGGTACGTTTTCGCAGGGAATACTTCGTACAAATCGGCATTGTTCTTGCCATCTACTGTGATCCTTCATAGGGATATCACCTACTTCCCAATTTTTAATAATCACTCTACAGTCAAAGCAACTAACTTCGTCATCTATTCCAGTATAATAAAACCCTGCCGCAGCTAGTTCTACGGGGTCTAAAAATGTAACTGGCCAATTATGATAGCTGTCTAAACGGACTTGTTCAAACAAAAATTTTCCACGTGGCCCTTTTCTTGACATTATTAAGGTATGAATATGCGCAAGATTCGCAATTTATGGTTTAAGAGTAGGAAACGTTATTATTATTAATATTATTATTATTTTCGTTGCAACTATCGTTGTTATTCTCAATCTATACAAAATATTATTATTATTACTTTATTTTAATTAATTTATTCTTTTTTCTATGCTTAATTATGAAGATTAAATTATTGATTCCTAAAACACTAAGGTATCTTATATGTCGCGACTATTGTTATGAAAGAATTATCATTACTGTTTCTATCAAAATTTATTTTTATAAGACTATCAATACTATTAGCATATTACTATCGTATTATTGAAGTATTATTATTATTATTATTATTATTATTATTATTATTATTATTATTATTATTATTATTATTATTATTATTATTATTATTATTATTATTATTATTATTATTATTATTATTATTATTATTATTATTATTATTATTATTATTATTATTATTATTATTATTATTATTATTATTATTATTATTATTATTATTATTATTATTATTATTATTATTATTATTATTATTATTATTATTATTATTATTATTATTATTATTATTATTATTATTATTATTATTATTATTATTATTATTATTATTATTATTATTATTATTATTATTATTATTATTATTATTATTATTATTATTATTATTATTATTATTATTATTATTATTATTATTATTATTATTATTATTATTATTATTATTATTATTATTTTATACAAGGAGTTGCGGAATCCTTTTTACGGATATCCTCCAGTCTTTTGAACTGGGGGGGTATGTGGGACTCCCAAAAAAGTAGGCCTACCCACTAAACCGCCCTCTCCTTGTTGCCCTCCCCCAGACCAGGAACTATTTTGGTATTACTTCTGGCTGGGGGTTCTGTCCGTGTTCGTTCGTTCGTCTTGCTGTCTGTAACCTGTCGCGTCACGTCAGTCTGTCTGCTCGGTTAGGTGAGGCAGCCGTCTACGTTTTTTCGTCGCAGTATCGTCTCTGTATAGGTGGCAACTAGTTGCCACCATTCTGTCGAGTGGAGCATCACCTGAACAATGTTGTCCGGGGTGATGCTGCCAACAATCGTCTCCAGTTCCAGTCGGAGTCCTGTCCAGCGGTCGCACACAAAAAATGTGTGTTCCGCGTCGTCTCGTTCGTGTCCACAGTACTTACAGTCTGGCGTCCGTACCCTGTCCATGTTATAAAGGTACCGTCTAAAGTAACCGTGTCCCGTCAGGAACTGGGTGATGTAAAAATTTACGTCCCCAAAATCCCTTTCGATCCACGGTCTCAGGTCCTTTATTAGTCGTCTTGTCCAGTTGCCTGTCGTTCTTTCTGTCCATTGTTCGTGCCAAGTCTGTATCGTCTTGTCGCGTTCCGCGACCGCCGCATCTTCCCGTCTTATGTCCGCGCTTCTCCCGTAGATCCTCTTTCGCTCGAAAGCTAGGAGGTCCACGGGGATCACGCCCGCAACCACCAAGACTGCTTGTGCAGAGACAGTTCGGTAGGAGCAGGCGATCCTCAGCGCACCCTGTCTTTGTACCGTTGTCATGGCGTGGCAGTACTTCTTTGTCTTCAGGGCATCTGCCCAGATCTCCGCGCCGTACAGGAGGATCGAGTGGGCTGTCGTCATTAGGAGTCGTCGTTTTCCCGGTCTTGGCCCGTTTGTGTTGGCCATTAGGCGGCTTAAGGATGCTATCCTCTTAGCCGCCTTCTGGCATGTTTTTTGTATATGAGGCCAGAAGGTCATCTTCGTATCTAGGGTCACTCCCAAGTACTTGACTTCACCTCTGGCCTCGATTTCGTCCGTCCCGACCCACATGGGTAGTCTCGTCTGTATGCGTCTTCTGCTAAGGAAAGTCAGTTCTGTCTTTTCTGTCGCGAGTTGTAGTCCGTGGTCCGTCATCCAACGGCCCACTCGCCGCATCGTCTGGTTCAGTTTTTGCTGTGCCAGGTCTGGAGACCACTCGGTGATCACCGCCGCCACGTCGTCAGCGTAGGCGACAAGGAAAACGCCAAGCGGCAATTCCAGCCTGAGTAAGCTGTCGTAGAGTCCGTTCCAAAAGTCTGGTCCCAGTATGGACCCCTGTGCAACCCCCGCGGTGATTTGTCTCGTCACCGGTCCTTCAGTCGTCTCGTACGTGATCCGTCTGTTTCTTAGGTAGTCGCCCACCACCCGAGCCAGGTAAGCCGGAACCCCGAAGTTGCCTTCAAGCGCCTCCAGGATGTCAACCCACCTGGCCGAGTTAAAGGCGTTTCTGATGTCCAAGGTCGCCAGCAGAACGATTGGTCGCGCTGCATGGCAATGTCTCTCCAAATCCAGGAAGGAATCGACCACTTTTTGAATCGCTCCAATCGTTGATCGTCCCCTCCTGAAGCCGAACTGCCGGTCTGAGAGGCCTCCGCTGGTCTGTATCGCGTCCGTCAGTCTCGGTTTTAGTAGTTGTTCATAGAGTTTACCCGTTGTGTCGAGTAAACTCAGCGGCCGGTAGGCTGACGGCGTATTGGGGTCGCCCTTACCCTTAGGGATAAGAACTAGCCTTGCCGTCTTCCACCGGTCACTGAACGTTCCCGTCGTCAAGCTCGTGTTGTATAGGTCAAGAAATATCTCCGGCCTCAGGCGAACCATCAGCTGGAGAATCTCCGCCGGCACTCCGTCTGGTCCCGGCGCCTTGCCAGTCTTCATCGCGGCAGTCGCTTTGAAGAGCTCCTCCGCGGTAAATATGGGGGCCGCCGGGGCCTCCGTGTCGTCTGTCATGTTCGTCCGTATCGGGTGGGTCGGAAACAGTCCGTCAACAATCCGTTCTGCGGTTTCGGCATCTTTGAGTTCAAGTGGAACTCGGGCCCCTAGTTTGCCAGTCACAATTTTGTAACCGGTTCCCCAGGGGTCTTCGTTCACCTCCTCGCAGAGCTGCTTCCAGCATCGCGTTTTGCTGTCCCTTATGGCGTTCGTAAGTGTTTTTCGTGACGTCTTGTAAGTGGCTTGGAGGTTTTCCCTTTCGGGTCTTCCCCCAGCCCTCGTAACTCGTCGGCGGTTTGCCAAGCAGAGCCTGCGCAGCTCGGCTATTTCGTCCGTCCACCAGTATTGTGGTTGCCTGTTTGGTCTATGTCGTCGTTTCGGCATTGTGCTGTTGCACAGCCGGTCCGTCAGTTTGGCCGTCTCATCCGTGAGTCTTTCCGCCCTTCGCCGGCCAGTCAGTTCAGGGGGGACTTTCGTCATTGGTGCTGGTGCTGCCGCCAGCTCCTCCGAAAATTTTCGTAAGTCGAGTTTGTTGAGGTTCCACCTCGGGGGGTACTGGGTCCTCGTCCGTCTCGTCGCCGTTTGTCCTGCCACTTCGAAGACAATGTACTGGTGATCGCTGGCCGTATAGCCGTCGAAAACCCGCCACTGTCCTATCCGTGGCGATATTCTGTCCGATGTCATTGTGACGTCAGGGATAGAGTTTCCAAACCCTGGTCGTCTGTATGTCGGTACGTTTCCCGTATTTGCTACTACCAGGTCTAGCCTTGCGGCCATCTCCAGCAGCAGCCGTCCACGTTTGTTCGTTGTTGTCATTCCCCACTCGATCGCCCGCGCGTTGAGGTCTCCCCCGATGATAACGTCTCCAGGCAGATTCCTGATTCCGTCTTCAAGGAGCGCCACTTTCCTCTCGAAATCCGCCGCGGCGCAGTTGGGTGTCAGGTAAACGCTGACGTAAGTGACAGCGCCGACCCTTGCCCAGACGTAATCGTCCCCGACACCGCAGTTAATTATTCGAGATTGGGCAGCGCCCCTCACCCAGATAGCTGTGGTCTCTGTCTCGTTCGTAATGTACGTTTGTGTCGTTCTTCTCCTGTACGGTTCGCACAGGATCAGAATGTCGGCGTCATGTTCGTCAGCTATCTGTGGTAGTAGCATGTCTGCTGTCCTACTCCTGTTCAGGTTTCCCTGAACTATTCTGTCCGTCTTCCGGCCTGCCTCCTGCACTCCTCCAGCGCAGCCCGGAATACCGCACACCTTCCGGTTCCCGCAAGGTGCGCTACGTCCCCGTGTCCCGCCTCAGAGCACAGTGGGCAAGCCGGTCTGTTTTTACAGTCCGTCGCGTAATGTCCCGTCTCGCCGCATTTCCTGCAGTTCTTTGTCCGATCCGCGTTCGTGCAGCTCGTCCTTGTATGTCCGTAGCCCAGGCATTTGTAGCATTTGGTCACCGTCAATCGTTGTCGTAGTCGGCATCGCACCCATCCTATCCCGATCCGGCCCCGGTCCAGCAGCACCTCGGCTTCCCGCGTCTCGAGGTCGCAGACCGCCATGTACTGCTCGGCCCGGTTCGGGCCGAAGATGTGGACACCAAAGTCGCCGTCTCGTCCCGTTTCTCGTCTCAGCGCCCGTATCACGTCCTCCGCGGTGGTAACGCAGTCCAGGTCCATGATCTCCAGTTGCACCCTAGAAGTCACGGTCCTTACACTGCCCGTGTCCCCAACCGCGTCCTGTAGTGCGCGCTCAAACTGTTCTCGTCCGTCCGTGTCTGTCTGTATCTTGATGAGACACCGTCCGTCCTTGGTCTTCTTTAGAGCCATCACCTGTACATGACTGCTCGTCGGGTCGACCGTCGTCCTTATCTTCCGTACGATGTCCGAGTACGTGTTGTCTTTCCCAGGCTTGACCAGTACAGCCGTTCCCCTATGTTTGGGGGTCGGTCTGCGCTTTTCAGCCTGGGTCGGTACGTTCGTCTCGTCCGTTTTGTTTTTCGGTTCCGTCGTTTTTTTCTTCTTTTTTCGTTTCCTCACGGTTGTCCAGGTTGCGGCCTCCTCCGTTCTTGGGGGTGTCTTCTGTCGGGCCTCTGGTGGGGTCTTCGTCGTCTCCCGTTTCCGTTTCGTCGGTCGCGTCGCCGGTTCCGTTGTCTCCGTTTCTGTCTCTGTCAGGTCGTCTGCCATCATTTGTCCCTTCGAGGCTGTCCTGCTTTGCATGTTTAGCGCAGCGTCGGCGGCCTCAAGAATCGTCTTAATGCCGGTTTTTACCGCCATATTCATATTTTTCTGTATTGCCGCTGCCTCTTCCATTTTCGTCGCGGTCTCATGAATGAGTTGTAATAACTCTGTCAAATCGGGCTCGTTCCCACTGTCATCGTCGAATGAGGAGGTTCCAGGTTTTTCTCGATGCCTCCTTATATTTCCGACGACAGGTGGAACCGTTTTACCCTCTTCCATGGGTGGCGGTGTTGTTTCTCTCTTTCTGTATCTTAATTTCTTTTTCTTCTGATGTAGAGATCGATCTTCCGTGCCTGTTGACGAACATGACTGAAGTATACTTCTCTTTCTCAGGTTGACACTTTCGGTCACGTTCGCCAAGCTATCATCGTTCGACTCTCCCCCGATATTGTTCGTCGCGAGTTCTCCGATTGTCCTGAGCTCTTCCTCGGTCGATGTTTTTTCCAACTCCTTCTTCTGCTTAGGTTTTATTTCTTTTAAAAGTTTCTCCATATTAATCCCACGAGTAGGTCGGAATGTAGGTCTGCCTAGGCAGAGCCGCCTTGTCTAGGTAAGGTGTAAATACTGCAGGGTTCCACCCGGTGCCCTGCAGGGATCGTTCGCGACCGCTTTAGTTTACATCATTGCGGCCATGCAGCCGTAGGCACGATGCCTTCCACCGTAGCTTTTGATGTTGTGTGTTCTTAGTCTGCCTGCTCCCCATGGACCTGTCCGGCAAGGTTAGACCTGCCAGGGGCTAGAGCCCCCGCCGGCCGAGCTCCAAAGTTCATTGCAGAAACGCAAGCCCCCCCGCCGCGGCAAGGCGACACACTTGGGAGGGATTATTATTATTATTATTATTATTATTATTATTATTATTATTATTATTATTATTATTATTATTATTATTATTATTATTATTATTATTATTATTATTATTATTATTATTATTATTATTATTATTATTATTATTATTATTATTATTATTATTATTATTATTATTATTATTATTATTATTATTATTATTATTATTATTATTATTATTATTATTATTATTATTATTATTATTATTATTATTATTATTATTATTATTATTATTATTATTATTATTATTATTATGTACTTTTTGCTAACTTTACTTCTGTTTTTTTTTTCTTTTGTACGTTTAATACATTTAATAATTTTTAATAATTTGTTGCAAGGTCTCGAATCCGGTCGTGGTAATTTCCAGAGTTTCCCAGTCTGTCCTTAAAGTAAAAAGTCCAACTTGTTTACTTTGGAATACTACTGCATTCTAGGGTCTATATTTGATCTACTGAAAAGCCAGGCCTTTCCTTAATAGTAATACTTCCTCACGGTTGGTTTAAGTGAAATACCATATTTCCTAAAATTATACTTGATTCTTGTGATCAATATTCTTATCGTTACCTATTACGGAAAACATATATGGATTATTAATTTTAAAAAAATATATATACATATATTTTTTTTTCCTTTTTTTTTTCATTTAGTAATTTATTATTCTTTTGGGTGTAACTTAATACTACCATATAGATGTGACTGATTAATTTTATAGTGATGCACATCTTTAATATTCTTAAGTTTGTTACTATAGCGTTAATACTTTACTAGTTGAATAAATATTCCTTAATGAAACTTTATTATTCCTGAATCAACTTTAATTTAATCTAACCTTTACTTTATTTTTATTTTATTTATTACTATTATTATTGTTATTATTATTATTTAAATTTTTATAAAAACAATCACTAAAGATAGAATCTTACAATGGAATTTTTGATTTCCTTAATCTATTTGAGTGTACTATCACGTCTCTTTTTGGAAGTTTAATACGTATATTGCCTTTTGTTAATATAGCTGTTATTTCGTGTGGACCAGTGTAATGGTCACCAAGTTTTCCAGGTTTAGGTCCTTTCAACAAAAATACTGGTTCGCCGATTTTAAATTTAATTGGATTTATTTTACGATCTTGGTATTGTTTCGATTTTTCCTTGGATTTAATCAAATTTTCTCGACCAAGTTCTTGTATATCATGAATTTGCGTGACTAATTGGGTTAAATAGTCGTCGTATGTAGCAATTTTCTCCATATCCGATGGTGACATCCCAGAGGGGACTCGGGCTATTTTTTCGAACACCATTTCATAGGGTGTATGCTGAGTACCTTCGTGTACATTTGTATTGTAATTATAAATAGCCATTTCGACCCATGCGTCCAAATCGCTTTGCTTCGTTGTAATTTGCTTGAGATATTCTCCAAGTGCGTGATGAGATCTTTCTAATGATCCATTGGATTGGGGATGAAAAGCGGTGGTTCTAACTTTCCGAATTTTAAACAACTTCGCTATTTGCCTTAAAAATTTACTTAAAAAGTTGCTACCTTGGTCAGTAAGCACTGCCTTAGGCGATCCAAAATAACAAATGAAACGTTTGACAAATATTTCTGCAATAGTCACTGCTTTTGCATTAGGTATAGGAATAGCTACAGAATATTTTGTTAATTGGTCTTGGATGGTCAATATATACTCATTCTCCTGTTTAGTTTTCGGTAAAGGGCCTACTATATCCATAGCGATTTTATCAAAAGCGATGGCAGGAGTATCCGTAATGATCATTGGCTGTTTAGTTTTTACGCGAATTAGTTTCCTTAATTGACATTGTAAACATCGTTGAATATATAATTGAACGTCGGCTTTTAGATTTTTCCAGTAATACTCGTGACGGATTCTATTGTATGTTTTGCTGACACCTCTGTGTCCACCTATAGCTGAAGAGTGCATCTCCTTAATAATTTTTACCTGATCTTCTACGAGGGGTTGTCTAACTAGCCCGTTACAAATAATAACTTTTACTTCACTCTGTGCAAAAATTAATCGAATTTGTGCGATAACATTTTCCCAAGGTATATTCAAAATAAAATCTGATTTTGCGATACTAATAGTTGGGAGCGATAATTTGTCGATTAAATGTCGAGCATTTTTCAATGTTTCTACTATGTTTCCTAAGATTAATGTGGGTCCTTCACCGGAACCGTCGGTAATTGGTAGCGCTATATTGGATCTATTCTTCGTTTTGCAATCGATTGAGGCTTTTTCAACTTTAAATTTTTTAAATGTGAAAAATCGTTATTATCGCGGAGTGCTATCGCTCCTCTATCAATAGGTTCACATTTGGTAGAAACAAAATAAACCAGGTTATCTCTACGAGTATGGAATAAGTCGCGTGATTGTTTAATGTTGGAGGCTATAATCCTTCCTTTGGGAGGCTCATGAGTTTTTGTTGCTTCGAGTTCGAGTTCTTCGTCGCTCGAGGACTCGGTATCGCTTACTTCGAGAGGCTTAGGGGTACGTTTTCTCTGAGCTAGCACGCTCGTTTCGTTTCGGGGGTTATTAACGTCGAGTATAGTTTCCTCGGTCGACCCTTTGTGGCTAGAATAGGTATTGCTTGCAGATGTTTCTGGATATACTATAGGCTCAAACGTACCTGAGTTATTTACAGACGTATTAGGTAAATCCACCTCGTCTTCTACACGCGCCTGAAACGTTTCGTGGTCGGATGATTTTTCGAGTGACCCATGAGGAAAAATAAGTTCCGTAGGCTGCTCGTTAGAGTCAACAGATTCCCGATCCCAATTACATTCATCTATTTCATAATTGCGTAATGTATGATTCTGGTAATTTTCCATAATATCCTCATCATCGTCAGATTGTTCTTCTAATAATTGATTTATCTCTGCATCCGTCAATTGATGCTTAGCCTTCGTACGGTTGCCAGTTAAGGGATTTATTTGAATAATAAAAATACCGTCATTCGCGGTTGTTTCTACAACTGGATTTCTCGAAAGTGCATCAGCGTTAACATTGGCTTTCCCGGCTTTGTATACTACATCGTATTCGTATTCTGCGAGTTTTAGTCTTCAACGCAAAATTTTTGAATTACCGTCTGTTGCCCGTCGAAACCATAGCAATGGTTTATGGTCGGTTATCACAGTAAAATAATGCCCATATAAATACGGCCGAAAATGAAGTATGGAATATACTATAGCTAATGCTTCCTTTTCATACGTATCGTATCTTTCTTGTACCTCACTCAAAGCTCTAGAGGCGTAGGCGCATGGATGGTCGTTATTAATTTTTCCTTGTGAGAGGATGCTACCGATAGCATAACCCGACGCGTCCGTAGTCAAAATGAATGGCTTAGAAAAATCGGGATATTGCAAGACTGGAGCGGTATAAAGTTTTTCTTTCAATATTTCAAATGACTCTTGTTGTTCAAGTCCCCATTCGAATTTATTTTCTTTACGTAATAGAGATGTCAGGGATTTTGTGATCTTGGCGTATCCTTCTATAAACCGCCTATAATAACCTGTTAGTCCCAAGAATTGTCGAATATTCTTGATATTTTTAAGCACGGGGTATTCACGTACTGCTTCTAATTTTTTAGGGTCGGGACGAACTCCATTGTTCCCGATTATGTGTCCCAGATACGCGACTTCTCTTTTTAAAAATTCGCATTTATCCGGTTGCAATTTTAAATTCGCGGCTTCTAGTCGTTTAATCGATTCGCGATATATATTCTCATGTTCTTCGAGACTGCGAGCATAAATAACAATGTCGTCCAAATAAACAAATACGCCTTTCCCGAGGATCCCACTCAAAGTGAGGTCCATGACTCTTTGAAATGTAGGAGGGGCGTTCCGTAGCCCGAATGGCATTCTAACGAACTCATAATGACCACGCGGTGTAGTGAAGGCCGTTTTATGACGATCTTCAGCTGAAACTTCAATTTGATGGAATCCCGACGCTAGGTCAAAAACTGAAAAATACTGTGCGCCTCCTAACTGATCTAATATATCATTAATATTTGGTATGGGATAAGCATCAGCGACTGTCTTTTCATTCAGTGATCGGTAGTCGAATACTACTCTCCATTTTTTATTACCTTGAGAGTCGGCTTTCTTCGGTACCACCCACACAGGGCAATTGTACGGTGAGGTGGAAGGTATGATTACTCCCTTTTCGAGCATATCTTCAATTTGTTTCCCGATTTCCTCTTTAGTGCACTCAGGCCACCGATAGCCTCGCGTATTTATAGGAAAATCGTCTATTGTGGGGATTCGATGTTGCAATATAGTAGTACACGTTAACATATCTCCCGGTATTTGATATAAATGAGAGCTTTCCTTTAAGAGGGTTTCAATACTTTTCCTTTCTTCTCTACTTAATTCGTCGAGTCTTAATAATTCTCTGATTTGGTCATATCGATCGTGCATTACAGCTTCAGATATCGCGTAACACGATCTTTCGCGTATAAAAGGCGTAATTTTGTGGGAAATATTTGATATACTGAGCTTTCGTATTAAAGAAATGTCCATGAATTTATTACACTTTGAATTATATTTTTGGGTTTCGAAACTTGTTTCTATATTTTTATCTATTTTAATACTTTCTACTTTTGACGATTCAAGGGTACAGATCGTTTGTACATTCTTTAATGATTCACAAATTTTTAAACCAGTATTTTGATTTGATTCGATTTTAGTAGGTACGAAGGTTTCAACAAGTTCTTGACAACAAAATTCTTTATCTTCTTTCATCATTACTAAATGCGATGTTTCAACACAATTGATTTTATTTTCTGCTGATAATTTAGTCCCTATCGGATTCGGATAGACAACGCTTTCAGCAATAACACAATTATTAATTTCTTCACAAGATTCTGTCCTTTCCATAGGCACAGTTTTCCTCAAAAATTCCGTATTTTTTTCTATCTCTATCGAATTTGGGTAGACAACGCTTTCAGCAATAACACAATTATTAATTTCTTCCCGAGGTTCTGTCCTTTCCATAGGCACAGTTTTCCTCAAAAATTCTGAATCGAGCTCCCTCAGTCCTCCATCGAGCGCTGCCCGTTCCGTCGGTACAGTCACCCCTGTGAAGCGTAGGCGAGACTCACAATTATTACAATTTCCTTCCGTTTCTATCGAATTCGGATAGACAACATTTTCTTCGTGAATACATTTATTAAAATCATCATTACTTAACCCGTTATACCCCATTGGGATCTCTGCTTTTATCGAATCTAAAGAAACAACACTTTTTCTGTGACCACTGTTATTACAATACTGAAGGGATTCTGTCCTTTCCATAGGCACAGTATTTCCCAAAAATTCTGAATCGAGCTCCCTCAGTCCTCCATCGAGCGCTGCCCGTTTCGTCGGCACAGTCACCCCTGTGAAGCGTAGGCGACACTCACAATTACTACAATTTCTTTCCGTTTCTATCAAATTCGGATAGACAACGTTTTCTTTAGGTACATTTATCTTTACAGGTTCCATACAAGTGATATTTTCAGTTAGATTCGACGTGCAGATTTCCGTAAGGCTTTGGGCTTCGTGTTGCAATTTCTCAAATTTTCCTTCTACTTTTACTTTACAATCCTTCGTACTCAATATATTTTTTTCCAAACCAGTTTCACAAGTGACTTTAATTATTTCCATACAATTTTTTATTTCTTCTTTTACATTTTCCAAAAAATTAAAAATATTCCCTGAAGAATTTTCAGTATCTCTGCGGGGTATTGCTTCTACTGGGAGCTCAATCTTATCCGATAGAGAGAAATCCTCTGGATCATTTCCTTTTATATTGTCTTTATTTTTTAATTGACCTAACCTCTTAGAAAGCTCGGGATTCTTTTCCCATTTACCTGAATCGTTTCTAGGATTTTTTATTTTTGTTCTATGAATTAGTTCCTCCGATGACACTAATTCTAGTACTGGTACCTGGACTTGAATCGTCTGCTTATTGCTATTAGTTACGTAAATATAAGCTTTACCATTATCATTAATGACGAACCCGCTTTCAATGTTTATACCTTCACCTGCATCCAGGGGAGGCAGATAGCCTTCCCGTTAATCCAAATTTTTTACTCTCACGAAGCACAATTTGGTGGACTCTGCAGGGATAACGATAGTTTCCTGAGTTGCAAATGGTATTCTTACATTCTGCATTTTCAATTGTCTTTTCTCGTAATCGATGTTCACGCGATTGCCGTTGAGGTATTCCGAACCCAATATACCAGCTTCCTTTATGGGGAAGTTATTGTCTACAATATGGAAAGTAGCGAAACGTCCAAAAATTTGTACGGTAATATTACCCAAAGTAAAAATTGAATTTGATGTGATTCCATTTAGTTGAAGAATTTCTCCGCGATTTATAGAGATGTGTTCACTTACAAATTGTTTCTTTAGAATGTTCGGACCGGTTCCAGTGTCAACCATAAGAGTGACAGGAAATATTATTTCCGATGCCGTTACCGTAACCGTCGGGACGCTACTTTCTCGATGTAGTTGTACATTAAAAATTCGAACTACTCGCGATTGGGATTCTCGGCTGTGATAGAAATTACATGGATTGGATACATTCTCTGCGGGATCTCCCCAGGCGCACCCGTACTCGGAAGACCGCCGCCGTTTCCCGAATTTTCGTATTCATTTTCTTTAATACGTCGGACGGGACATTCCCGTATAAAATGACCTGGTTGTTTACAATGAAAACATTCCCTACCCATCTCGGTGGGTCTAACATTATTATTATCCAAATTCCTTCGGTTATCAAATCGATTGTTAATCAACGGTTGTGAATTATTATTGCGAAAAGGACAAATATGGGCTCCATGGCCCTCTTTTTTACATATCTGACACCAAATGTTACTTGAATTCTGATATTGAAGATTCTGCGGTACCTGTTGTCGTGGGAAGGACATCAATTTAGGGGGGGGGTCGGAGGGAAACGTGAACATCTATTAGCCGATTACCATAATTTTTACAAAGTTGACAAAGTGGAGATATATTTCCCTGTTCTTTTCTTTCCGGAGGAAAAATTTTATAACAACGATCGGCAGTGTGTCCGCGTTTATTACAGACCTGGCATATAGTAAGTAAAGAGGCTTCGAACTTGGATTTATTGTTATTTAACGGGGGAAAGATTTTAAAACATTTGTCGGCCGAGTGTCCAGTCTTCTGACAGATCTGACACATGCTCGGTCCCTTATCGATATTTCCAGAATTTTGTGGACTGACATCCAATGCTTGGTTAGACTTCTGGGTCGAGCATTCTTTAGCACTGTGCCCTTTTTTATTGCACAGCTGACAATATACTTCCTCGCTTGCTACTACGTGTACTCCCCGTTTCGCCTGAGGTTTATTTACCTTCGAACCCGAAGTTTCCAGCCCACCACTACGCAAGGCTGCCTGTGACACTAAACCTTTTTCTGTTTGAACCGCGAGTTTAATTAGTTCATCAAGATTATTGTTCGGACGTAGACGTTGTTCGATTTCCGGTTTTAACCCGTGTAAGAAACATGCCGGAAGACTTTCCTTAGTGTTATTAATAAATGCGGCAGTCAAAGGATTATTTTCTTTCGCGTCATAATTTTCGAGTATTAAATTTCCCAAGTCCCTTACGCGGTTGGAATATGCAATGACGGACTCATTTTCTTTTTGATATATGGATCCCAATTCCACTTGGAGCTGATACACGTTTCGCGTAGGTGCATAAATATCTTTAAGAAATTTACCTAGTTCCTCTATTGTTTCAAAATTTTGCCCCTGTATGGTGCAACGAGGTTCGCCGATTATTCTTATGCGAACTGCTCTTACTAAATTTGATTCGGCTCCTGGTCCCATCATAGCCAAGGCTTCTTTGCATCCCTGAATAAACATACCGAGTGATAAAGAATGACCGTCATAATTTGGTATGACAGCCAAGGCATCTCGAAGAGACAATGTTTGATTATTATTAACCATTATGGGAAGTGTATTTGGTGGTGAGTCCTTAGAATTAATTAAATTTTCAGTAGCAATTTTTATTGGCGGTATTCTATTCAATGTCTTGTCTGGGCTGGAATCTCTGACCATGGGATAGGTAGAGCAACTGGGAGTGGACAAATTGTATTCCGGCAAAAGATGTAATTTTTTTACTAAATTTTTAGTTTTAGTATGTGCGGATTCGATAATTGACGTTAATGTGGATTTTTCACGATTCTCAATTATTCCTTTTGGAGTCGATAATAATTCTTTGTCGACAAGGGAAGGTGATCTAGAAATAGTTTCGTCGAAAGGAGTAGATCCGCTTAATGGCGTGTAAAATATATCGCTGTTAGCTGAAGGGATTATACTAGGCGTAGCGCTAGCAACGGTCGAGGGGGTCTGCGACGGTGTTCCCGTGTTTTCAGGTTCACTTAGAGACTCGAAATTCTCCACGATACTTTCGAGGGGTTTTATTGACCGACCTAGGTCTTCGTTACGGGGGGTGGGTATACTAGTGCTGGAAGATATTCGTTGATCTCGTCGTCTGGCCTTATGACAAACCCGACTAATGACAAAGGGTTATTTGAGGACTTTGCTTCTAACGTTTCCTTCAATTGACTCGTCAATTGGTTTAAACTTTCGTCGTCAGAAAATTCTCTGATCTGTAAAGGACTATATTCCGGACTATAATATTTTCCAAAATTGCTTTCTATAATTTCAACTGTATCGATTGAACTTGTCTCGTCTTCTATATTTTCTTGGGATCGAGTGATGATAATATTGTCAGATGTTAACTCAAGTGATTGTATGTTACTGTCTTGATCAAACTTTACTACTTTCGCTTTATGGGTGAGAGTTTTGGTTAACTTGTCCGAGTCTTCAGTGGACACAACAGAACTCTTATTTGAACTGGGGGAGGAGGAAATTTGTTCGGAAATCGGAGTTGGTAGCTTGGGAGCTGAATTACTGGGACTATTACACGGGGACTCGGTTATAGTTTCAAGTATAAAATTTTTAGAATTATCCTTTGGCAGCCTTTTTCTTCTTTCCTCAGGATACTCTTGGATTATAGACTCATCAATTCTTACCTTTGAACGAGTTGACCTCATTTATAATGTATTGTATACAAGTATAATTTTTGGTATACAGCATCAAAGAGACATGCAAAAATACATAAGAATATTATTAACGTAGAAATTGGGCAGGAGAAGAGAATAGGAATGACTTTATTTTTATTACTTGTAACGAAGAAGAATTGTAGAGTTTTATTTCTTTAATTTCGTTTCAAAATTTCCCTGAGGTGAAATCAAATGTGGTTTTTCCTTCGGGAGGATGACTTGATGTTTATTCAACGATTCGATCCTAGTGATTTAAGGTTTGCAAGGTGTCACAAACGGGTGATAGCGTATCCCTTGTCTCGAGTGAGCTTCATAATCAGCAACAAGTTCGTCTAGAAAATTTTTCCGCTCGATTTCTCGGATTTGCTTAAGGCGATTTATTCTAGATTTAGTCTGTCTGTGTCGACACCCTGTGTGACTTTACTGCTGCTTGCTTCGTACGTAATTTCCCTTAATAAATATGGTATCTCTTCGTTAGAGAGGGTCGCACAATCTGCTTTTGTACTGTCTGAATGGTTTTTATACTTCTCTGTTCGTTCACCTAAGGATGCCTGAAAACCTATTATTTTTTTCTGGTTAAGAAAAATATCTTCGTTATTTTTAGTAGATTGGATGCTAAGAACTCCAACATTTTGCTTGTTATACGATTCACTTTCTGTTACCGTTAAAGGACAATTCGTTTTACTAGAATTTAAATTTCTATTCCTTTCTTGCCTTGAGTAATCGTTATGTATTGCAATTGTGTCGTCGCAATGTTTCTTATATTCTGTTATTTCTCTTCCTTCGAGAGGGATAGTTTTATTATCGCTTTCCATTTCAATGTCAAAGACTCTAGGATTTTGCTCGTTATACGATTTGCACGCAATTATTGGAACTTGGTACTGTTCTTTTAAGATTCGTCGTTTTAATCTCTGCGCTTGAACTTTCCTTCCTGCTCTATGGGTTTTCGGCATGGATGAAGGATTAGGGTTGGTAATTGTCAAAATTAGTAAATGGTACGTATGGTTATGTCTGTCTTGTTTGTATGATATGTTTCGTAATCGAACCTTGCTAGCCTTAACCCCACTTACGCGAGGAGCTAAAACATAGGATTTTTTTTCACTAGTGTAATGTGTTTTGTGAACGAGCCTTGCCAGCCTTAACCCCACTTACGCGGAGAGCTGAAACATAGGATTTCACTTTACTAGTGTAATGTGTATTGTAAGCGAGCCTTGCCAGGCTTAACCCCACTTACGCGGAGAGCTGAAACATAGGATTTCTCTTCACTAGTGTAATGTGTATTGTGAGCGAGCCTTGCCAGCCCTAACCCCACTTACGCGGAGAGCTGAAACATAGGATTTCTCTTCACTAGTGTAATGTGTATTGTGAGTGATTGTGTTGTTAGTGATACGTGCGCGGGCAAATCTGCCCATGTGTTAGGTTGAAAAGTGGATAGTTGAAGTAGGGTTTTAGAACGCTGTCTGCTGATGTAAGCGAGACGGTGGATTTAATGGATGAGGTAGGGTTTTCAGGACGATGTCTGCTGATGTAAGCGAGACGGTGGATTTAATGGATGAGGTAGGGTTTTCAGGACGATGTCTGCTGGTGTAAGCGAGACGGTGGATTTCTTGAAGGCCTATTTTATCGGAATGGATGAGGTAGGGTTTTAGAACGCTGTCTGCTGACGTAAGCGAGACGGTGGATTTAATGGATGAGGTAGGGTTTTAGAACGCTGTCTGCTGGTGTAAGCGAGACGGTGGCTTTCTTAAAGGCCTATTTTATCGGAATGGATGAGGTAGGGCTTTTAGAACGTTGTCTGCTGGTGTAATGTTATGAGGGATGAATAGAGGTGAACGATACTAGTGATCGCTTGAGAGGATTGTTAAGATGAGCAACGTAGGAGTGAATAACAGAACTGTTTGTAATTCAACTAATATTTTCAGAATTGTATGCTAACTGTTTTAACGCCTGTTACATTGATAGAATATTTGTAAATGACAGTACAAGGAAATTAATATTACGGAGCGAATCGTATAAAAACAATACAAGAAGTCTGATTATTGTTTGGTTGAAACAAATATAATATTATTCTCTGTAGTTAATATTCGGGGAAGCTATTTTCCCAGTAGTTCTACTCACGTATGTTTTAGCGATTATTCTTTCCTGCTGTTTTATTCGTTCTAAACCGAGTTGATTTAAGTAAATTTCTTGCGTGACTTCTTCAATTAGTTCTTGCGCGAGAACCTCGAATTCCCTTATACGCACTTGAAGTATCAATAATTTCTCCAATGGTCCCATATAATGGAGTGCAACCTATGATTATATATATATATCTATCCACGTATATGTCCTTCAATACAAATTCTATCTCTTTTTTTATTCACCAGTCATTATTGAATATTTTTCTCACATTTGATTTCCACAAGGTCAATTTACTTACGAAAAAGACTTACCAAATAACTTGATTAATAGCGGGTACTCTCTAAAACGAATCAATTTTTGCAACGATGTCGATCAATGGACTCGAACCACATCAACGAACGTTCTCGATTTATAGTTTTTCTTGAGGGGAAATCCGATTATCTAACTCAAATAAAAGTGTCACTTTCAATTACATCAATTTTTATAAATAAAATCGATTTATAAATCCCGATGAAAATAATTCTAAACAAAGAAAAAATCAATTTTTACACTTTAAATGTACACAGCGGTAAAAAAAAGGTGGAAGTTAAATTTAATATTTTTATTGAAGGGGAATAGTAAATTTTCATGAATTAAATTGATTCACCAAAACACAATAATAAAAAATAAAAAATAAAAAATTTCAATCGATTTTCACTAATTAAATCAAGATATCAAAACGCGGTAAAAAAGGGAAAAGCTAGACTTTTATGAATTAAATCCGTTTACAAGAACTGAGGAGCAAGGAAGGATCACTTTTCATGAAATTAGTCGAATCACTAAAACTTGATAAAAAGTAAAAAATCAATTTTCGCGAATTAAATCACTTCCGAAAAACGCGGTAAAAAGGTAAAATTTAGATTTTTTTGCCTCCAAACAATTTACAGCAAACGCGTTTGAAAGGGAATAGAACATTTTCACGAATTGAGTTGATTCACTAAAACTCAATAAAAAGGTAAAAAATCAATTTTCGCGAATTAAATCACTTCCGAAAAACGCGGTAAAAAGGTAAAATTTAGATTTTTTTGCCTTTAAACAATTTACAGCAAACGCGTTTGCAAGGGAATAGAAAATTTTCACGAATTGAGTTGATTCACTAAAACTCAATAAAAAGATAAAAAATCGATTTTCGCGAATGAAATCACTTCTGGAAAACGCGGTAAAAAGGTAAAAGCTGGGTTTTATGAATTAAATCGAATTACAAATGCCGGTCGATTAACACGAACCAAAGTGACACTTTCTTAAGAAATCAATTTTCACAATTTAATTTATCTACGACAGAACCGATTAATTAATTCAAACTATACGAACAATTTTCTTTATAAAATCACAACTTGTTTTCTTTTCGATTTTTAATTTACTCGCGACAAAAATTACTAATTAACTTGACACTTTTCTTTTTCTTTAATTTAATTTTCACTAATTAAATTTACTCGCGACAAAAATTACTAATTAACTTGACACTTTTCTTTTTCTTTAATTTAATTTTCACTAATTAATTTTTATTCGCGACAAAGATGACTGGTTAATTTGAACAAAATGAACATTCTTTTAGGATCCCGGACGAGCCCCCAATTTTTGTTACGTCAAATCCGCGCGGTGTTTTTACAAAAACCGACAATTTTAAAACGTGTGAGGCGTTTCGGCGTGAGTTTTCCGTACTCTGGTCAAGGAGAATGAATTCTCCCTTTACCACACCTGACGAGAAACACCGAAGACGCAAGCCCCCTTTTGAGTCTAACCTTTCGGAAAATTACTCGGGACAGGGCTGAGAATGCTCGTTGATTATTCGCGTTAACCCGTCACTCGTCTCGATAAACTGAATTGATAAATTACCCCGCGGAGGAAGGGATTTTAGGTGGGAAGGGAAGTGGTAGGTTACTTTCACTTGGGGAAAAATTTACGGAAATGTCAGATAAAATAAATTAGAAAAATTGGGTTGGTACTTACGTTTGGTTTTCCTGGTGAAATTGTTTCGCCGGTAACCGATGCGTGGAAGGGAAAATTAATGGCAATCGTTTGTAAAAGAAATCGTTATACTCGATGAATCGTGAAGCTGCTAGGTTTTGTTCAAATAATCGAATAATTGATACACGTACGTTCGCTATTACCGTGCGCGAGCGATCGTTATTTCTCGATACAATATACCTAACGCAATACTTGTTGTTCGATAAAACAGTAAAACGAAATAAACAGTGTGGACTTGTACAAAAAACGGCAGAAAACAATTAAATTCAATTTCTTCTAAACTTTAGATAAATTCCGTATGATTAAAACTGAGAAAAAGTACATTCGAACTGAACTTAGACTGTTTGACCGTTTTTATTTTCAGTACTCACTCTGGACTTTGGCTGACTCTACAGGGTGGGGTTCCTCCGCGGTAATTATCGCCAACGGGCTGTCTACTGACTGCTCGGCGACTGACTGTACTATGAACTATGAACTATTAACTGTTAACTACAACTGCCTTTTTTCGGGCTTTTTCCCGTCCTTATATAGGTCCTGGAGGGCTTAATTTTCTATGCGGGAATTATGATAGAACTCGGACTTTGGACTTTATCGATGATTCATTTTTTCTCCTTCTAGCTGTGACGTCATCGTCGTTTTGATTCTTTTCTTGAGTTGCATGCGAGGCGATACCACATGTCGCGAATTGGTTGAAGGATTATTCCTTGCTTCGGTGGCACGCGTAGAGATAGAGAGAGAGAGAGAGAGAGAGAGAGAGAGAGAGAGAGAGAGAAAAGCGCCTTGGTCAGGCAGCGAGGTGTCGAGGGTTTCGGGCCACGCTGCGCTGTAGATCCGAGTCGCTTCCGTTGTCCCTTTTATGACTAATACCGAATATAGTTCTTCGATAATGTTAAACTTATTTTAATTCTTAATAATGTGTAACGTGAATGGGCATATATAACTACTATAGTAACAAACTGTCTATGGTTTTCATATCCTCTCATGATCCTAATTGTTTAGTTAAAGCAATATATTAGCTTTTCAATTTTCTATAATGTTAAATTTTCATATTTGCAATTATTTCTTGTATCCTTTTAAGTAAGTGTTTCTCTTCTGAGTTCCTATCAAAATTTTAGCTCAAAATTGTTCATCAGTCCAAATGATTCTATATCAAAAGGCTGCTTACATTCACACTGGTTCACAAAGTATGTGTTCTATAAATATGTATTGTTGCGAGGGAACACTCCTTGTCTTATGGTGTTAACACAGAGAGAGACGGGAAAGACGGCATCGTCTCGGTTGCGACCCGAACTTCGAGTCATCTTTACCATCTACAATATGAATCGTTTTTTCTTATTCTATCCTATTTTAACGCTGATTATCTGTATGATATTATTGTTTAGCTCTTATATCGAACTTCCGTTTAAATGGTTTGTTCCTTTTAAAGTATTGATTTACTTATTAAATATATATTTAAATATTTACTTCATAAGAAGTCCAAATCTTTGCTACGATTGTGTTTAAATTTATATTTAAACGTTCAGAGATTCTGAAGAAATGCCTTTTGGGCTTTTGGTGTTCTGTAATCAAAAACAAATTCCAATTTCGTATCAATAAGACATAGGTCTTCGTGTAATATTCTTGTTCATTGCATCATTCGTCATCGGATATAAGAACTTCCGAAGCAACGAAAACGCTGCCACGTCAGTTAGTCTATCTTCGTGTAATATTCCTGTTTATTGCATCATTCGTCGTAGCATCTAGGGACTCTCAAAGCAACGAAAACGTTGCCACGGCAGTTAGTCTATCTTTGTGTAATATTTTTGTTTATTGCATCATTCGTCGTAGCATTTAGGGACTTCTAAAGCAACGAAAAGGTTGCCACGGCAGTTGGTCTATCTTCGTGAGCCAGATACGGTATATGACGGGGGAAGGAAGCGACCACCCGACAGTCACCAATAGAACACGTGGACATGAATCAATTGAAGATTTCGATGACACGCGCCGCCAATGATATCCACCGGCCGTAGAGGGAAAACTCTTGATACGAGATTCAAGTCCCTCTACGCTGGCCGTTTAGAGTGGGGCAGTGGCCTACCAACTCTTGGTTTTTCGTTGTCAAGTACAGTGATGAACCTGGCCGTCCATTCCTGGCGCGCACCATGTGTTCCCACTGCCCTCCCTCGGCGTACCGGCAGGCCTCACCCCTCCCGCCGTCATTATACCTGTATAATCTCTGGTAGCTATAGGACTCGACAACGATGCAGGTTTATGATCTTCTTTAAAAGAAAGATAGATATTGGAGCATGGTTACGTCAGGACGTAACAGTAGCAAGCGAGGAAGTGTATTGTCAGCTGTGCAATAAAAACGGGCACAGTGCTAAAGAATGCTCGACCCAGAAGTCTAACCAAGCATTGGATGTCAGTCCACAAAATTCTGGTAATATCGATAAGGGACCGAGCATGTGTCAGATCTGTCAGAAGACTGGACACTCGGCCGACAAATGTTTTAAAATCTTTCCCCCGTTAAATAACAATAAATCCAAGTTCGAAGCCTCTTTACTCACTATATGCCAGGTCTGTAATAAACGCGGGCACTCTGCCGATCGTTGTTATAAAATTTTTCCTCCGGAAAGAAAAGAACAGGGAAATATATCTCCATTTTGTCAACTTTGTAAAATATATGGTCATTCGGCTAATAGATGTTCACGTTTCCCTCCGACCCCCCTTAAATTGATGTCCTTCCCACGAGAACAGGTACCGCAGAATCTTCAATATCAGAATTCAAATAACATTCGGTGTCAGATATGTAAAAAAGAGGCCCATGGAGCCCATATTTGTCCTTTTCGCAATAATAATTGACAACCGTTAATTAACAATCGATTTGATAGCCGAAGAAATTTGGATAATAATGATGTTAGACCCACCGAGATGGGTAGGGAATGTTTTCATTGTAAACAACCAGGTCATTTTATATGGGAATGTCCCGTATGACGTATTAAAGAAAATGAATACGAAAATTCGGGAAACGGCGGCGGTCTTCCGAATACGGGTGCGCCTGGGGAGATCCCGCAGAGAATGTATCCGATCCATGTAATTTCTATCACAGCCGAGAATCTCAATCATGAGTAGTTCGAATTTTTAATGTACAACTACATCGAGAAAGTAGCGTCCCGACGGTTACGGTAACGGCATCGGAAATAATATCTCCTGTCACTCTTATGGTTGAGACAGGAGCCGGTCCGAACATTCTAAAGAAACAATTTGTAAGTGAACACATCTCTATAAATCGCGGAGAAATTCTGCAACTAAATGGAATCACAACAAATTCAATTTTTACTTTGGGTAATATTACAGTACAAATTTTCGGACGTGTCGCTACTTTCCATATTGTAGACAATAACTTCCCCATAAAGGAAGCCGGTATATTGGGTTCGGAATACCTCGACGGCAATCGCGTGAAAATTGATTACGAGAAAAGACAATTGAAAATGCAGAATGTAAGAATACCATTTGCAACTCAGGAAACTATTGTTATCCCTGCAGAGTCCACCAAATTGTGCTTCGTGAGAGTAAAAAATTTGGATTAACGGGAAGGCTATCTGCCTCCCCTGGATGCAGGTGAAGGTATCCACATAGAAAGCGGGTTCGTCATTAATGATAATGGTAAAGCTTATATCTACGTAACTAATAGCAATAAGCATACGATTCAAGTCCAGGCACCAGTACTAGAATGAGTGTCATCGGAGGAACTAATTCATAGAACAAAAATAAAAGATCCTAGTGACGATTCAAGTGAACGGGAAAGGAATCCCGAGCTTTCTAAGGGGTTGGGTCATTTAAAAAATAGAGACAATATGAAAGGAAACGATCAAGAGGATTTCTCTCTGTTGGATAAGATTGAGCTCCCAGTAGAAACAATACCCCGCAGAGATACTGAAAATTCTTCGGGGAATATTTTAAATTTTTTGGAAAATGTAAAAGAAGAAATAAAAAATTGCATGGAAATAATTAAAGTTACTTGTGAAACTGGTTTGGAAAAAAATATATTGTGTACGAAGGATTGTAAAGTAAAAGTAGAAGGAAAATTTGAGAAATTGCAACACGAAGCCCAAAGCCTTACGGAAATCTGCACGTCAAATCTAACTGAAAATATCACTTTTATGGAACCTGTAAAGATAAATGTACCTAAAGAAAACGTTGTCTATCCGAATTTGATAGAAACGGAAAGAAATTGTAGTAATTGTGAGTCTCGCCTACGCTTTACAGGGATGACTGTGCCGACGAAACGGGCAGCACTCGATGGAGGACTGAGGGAGTCCGATTCAGAATTTTCGGGAAATACTGTGCCTATGGAAAGGACAGAATCCCTTCAGTATTGTAATAACAGTGTTCACGGAAAAAGTGTTGTTTCTTTAGATTCGATAAAAGCAGAGATCCCAATGGGGTATAATGGGTCGAATAATGATGATTTCAATAAATGTATTCACGAAGAAAACGTTGTCTATCAGAATTCAATAGAGACGGAAAGGAATTGTAGTAATTGTGAATCTCGCCTACGCTTCTCAGGGGTGACTGTGCCGACGAAACGGGCAGCACTCGATGGAGGACTGAGGGAGCTCGATTCAGAATTTTTAAGGAAAACTGTGCCTATGGAAAGGACAGAACCTCGGGGAGATATTGATAATTGTACCAAAGGAAATAACGTTGTCTATCTGAGTTCGATAGAGACGGAAGGAAATTGTAGTAATTGTGAGTCTCACCTACGCTTCACAGGGGTGACTGTGCCGACGAAACGGGCAGCACTCGATGGAGGAGTGAGGGAGCTCGATTCAGAATTTTTGAGGAAAACTGTGCGTATGGAAAGGACAGAACCTCTGGAATATATTAATAATTGTACTAAAGGAAATAACGTTGTCTATTTGAATTCGATAGAGATAGAAAAAAATACGGAATCCTTGAGGAAAACTGTGCCTATGGAAAGGACAGAATCTTGCGAAGAAATTAATAATTGTGTTATTGCTGAAAACGTTGTCTACCCGAATTCGATAGAGACTAAATTATCAGCAGAAAATAAAATCAATTGTGTTGAAACATCGCATTCAGTAATGATGAAAGAAGATAAAGAATGTTGTTGTCAAGAACTTGTTGAAACCTTCGTACCTACTAAAATCGAATCAAATCAAAATACCAGTGTAAAAATTTGTGAATCATTAAAAAATGTACAAACGATCTGTACCCTTGAATCGTCAAAAGTAAAAAGTATTAAAAAAGATTAAAAAAAAGAAACAAGTTTCGAAACCCAAAAGTATAATTCAAAGTGAGTAGATAAGCTAGGCTGGTTCCAGCACACCACCTGGGCAGGTGTAAATTTACCTGTGCTCAATCGGTAATTACCCTAGAAACCTACTTTACCCACAGACGGTAATGACCGCCTGTCGATGATTATCTTATGTCGAAATTGTTGTCTGCTAGATGGTGCTACAGTCGGATAGATCAAGATCAATATTTCCATAATGGTTACATGGTATCCAGTTAGATGGCGCGCGACGTTCTATGTATGCTTACTGTAGTCGTGTACTGACCGAGCCTCCCCTACAGTCGGTAACTCATCAGATCATGATCGATAAATGCGCCTGAATCTACCGCACCAACTACCGAAGCACACTGTACTACCGATCACTGTAGATAAGTGACCTACTAACTCACAGCGAGACCTCGCGGGGTATTTGGGATCGGGATATTGGGAGATTCGATACCTTTGTTGATATTTTACCGACAGCCAGAAATTATCTTACGTCGGTACTGTTATAGATGGGGCCACAGTTAAATTCTATAGTTCACGCTCGATATCCACGGTAAGGGAGTCTTTATCATGATAAGACAGACTTTTGCTCTGTTGTCATCTCTTTTGGATAGAGTGCGCCACAGGAGGATTCGAAAGAATTCGACATAAATACATTTGCTGTATAAAAACTTGTTTTTATTTTTTAATGTTACAGATAATGCATTTAATCTATAAAAACTCTTAACGGTAGATATATATCTCACATGTAATGCATTTAACCTAAAAAATTCTTAACTATAGATCTTAAATATCCAACTATGAGATTGATGTTGATTAGATACAAATGTTTGATACACGTTTGATTACATCACCACTTATTACATTATAATCAACTATTCGATCATATAAGATTAAACAGTAGGCCATGGTTCCCGCCAGAAAATTTGCCTTAGACTCAAATTCTAGACGAACATCTACTGGTGCTTGTTTTAATGCCTCATTCTGTTTTGAACAACCAATTATAATTAATGCAGCATACTTGATAAAGTTTTTTCGATGAAACCACAGTCGGATTCTATAGATCACGCTCGATATCCATGCTAAGGGCGACTTTATCATGGTAAGGCTGACATTATCATGATAAGACAGACTTTCGCTCTGCTGTCATCGCTTTCGGATAGAGTGCACCACAGGAGGATTCGAAAGAATTCGAGATAAATAGTGCATCAACTTATATTATTGATCTTAGTTGCATTTTTAACTTTAACTATTTTTACTCTCCCCAATTAGCAGATCTAATGCTAGCCTAATATTTTTTTTCATTGGTTAAGTTAGTCCCCACTTTTTCTATCGATAGCCTATATAAACCAAGCTGTAACGAAGAGAATCATTCAAGTGTGAACCCCACGACAAGATGTATAAACAAAGGGTAAGTTTTCTATCGCTTCACTACATAGTGTAAACATATATATTTCATAGATTTCTATACCATTTTTTATTTTTTTTAATTTTCAGATTTCGATGAACTGCTGGGATGAGCAACTTAAATATTGGCGAGACCCCCGCCGTCCGATTCTGGAGATGCCTTTACCGCCATTCGAGGAGACAAGGAAAAAATTAAAAGTGAGTATTTACTAATGAATTTCCAATTTTTAAATATTGCTATTAAATTTTAATTATTCTCTACTTCTTATTTTGCAGATACCATTCGAAATAGAGTATCAGGATGGGAAATTAAGGACGCATCCATGGAAGGTGCTGGCAACCAAGCCCGAGATCCCCTTGCCATGAGGATGCTATTCGCGCCACCGCCACCACCTCCGCCGATGCTATCTCCTGAGCCAGCACCGATGCAGCAGGCTGCAGCACATAAGCCGGAGATATTCAATGCAATAATCGCGTTGGACTTGCTGCGAGTGCTGATGGAGTCGCCACCACCACCGCCTGCGTCTCCTACGCCAACCACGATGCCCTCGCTGGAGATCGCGTTCGAGAGCATGCAGCAACCACCGCTACCTCCCGAGCTGGACCCGTTGGAGATGCTGATATCACCGTCGTCATCTCCTGTACCAACCTCGATAACCGAGCTGGAGGTGATTGCGCAGCAGCAGCAATCATTATCACTGCAACCGAACCTGGGGATGCCGCTGCTGCAAGATGATCTATATCTCACCAGCGAGGATGAAGATGGTGCTTTGCTGCAGCATTCAACTGCGATGCCGAAGCCAGCGATGACGAAGCCAGCGGTGATTGAAAAAAGAAATGTTTACGTTCCTCTTCGCCGTCAAGTGTCGGCAGTAAGCATTCAAGTGGAAGAGGCAACGGTTCGCAAGCGCACAAGGCCTGCGCTTTGTTGCCCAAGGGTTCGTCGCCCACTACAATCGTTGAATCGTCAACCGACGTTGTCGTCGCCAATGCTGCCAGCTATAGTTATCGAAGCTTCATCGAGTCAGCGTCGAGACAGTGTTGAGACAATCCCCCTACCACCGCTACCACAGCCACACTGCAAGAGGACTGCAGCAACCAAAGGGCCTAATGAGAACGTTCCCCCGCATCGCATGACGATGGTTATAGACCCGCGACCAATTGAGCCGTTGATGCGCAAACGTGCTCGGACTTACGCACCGAAAGACCGATTTGGCACTATGAGAAAACAGTTTATGAATCGAATGAAAAGATTTTAATTTTTTATGTAAATATAATTTTAGTGTCAAATTTTTTATATCATATATAAAGTAAATTTAATATTAATATTTTGTAATCTAGTTTTTAATATTTCAACGCAATAAAAAAGTGTTTAATTCTATTCCTCAGCTTTTGTCATTATTAGATATTAATTAAAAAATAATATAGACCATTTAAAATTAGAACATTTTTTTTTTTTCTTAATTGCAAGCCAGAGAGCTTAGAGTCAGAGAGCCTAATGCTTCACACGTGTCATCTTTACAACCCTCTCAGCTAAGTCGACCGTCAACTGCCCTCTCTCCATTGCTGTCTAGAGAAGGGATGTGCTGATGTTTTGGGCCCGTGGCGTTCCACACGGGGATTATTTCAAACATCTTTACTGAGATGCGAAGGAGGATATATTGAGAGAACATCTGCACCAACAGAGATGCTCGATAATCCACAGGCGGTTATTGCGAGCACGTCTATACCGACCGAGATGTTTTGAAATCTAATCGATAACAGCAGAGAATTTATCATGGCTCGATATTAGATATCAGCTTCATTGAAACCACTGCTGATAATCGAACTTATAGAGTAGAGCAGTTATCCTGAGAACAGCGACTATAGTTAATTCGTCAATGATTTTTCGCCATAGTCTTTTAATTTCAGCTCGATTTCTAGTTCGGAAGAGAAGGAGGGTGGAGGAGGAGCAGTAATTCAACAACAATTTTTTAACTCATAAAAATAACATAGAATTTGTTATTGTCGAGTGTACAGGGCTCATGAGTAAGTATTTACAGTGAGAAATCACACTCGTCGTAGTAGCCTTTTAGAGTAGTTGTATCATTTATGATGCAGTTGACAGTTGAGTTTGCGATGATTCCACTAGATGAAGCAACCGACGCTATCTGTTTGCGCAAGTCTAGAAGCCATGTTTTCATCATACACACGTTGTGAGCTGCGCAGTGAAGAGTCCAATTCATGATTGGATGATTCGTACATGTGATGTCAGTATTAGTTGGTAATGCTGCCAACGCGGGACATCCTAGGTCTTCAATATTGTAAACGTTTGGAAAAATCCTATCCAGCCAACGTTTCTTCTCTAAGCCCTTAGTATAAATCTTGCTCGCATCGCGTAGAAGACTGATAAGAGTCTCGCTGATTTCATCATATGGTATATCACCATTAACCCAGGGAATGCCATGATAATTTGCTTCTAGCGACCGATTTTCGCTCTTGTATTTGGCTGGCAGGAAACTCCATTTGTGTGGCGGTTCAAACAGATAGACTGATGGTAGGGAGTCATCTTCGAGAGGAATGACGGCCATCTCTTTGAATACGAATTCATTAAAAGGGCGCTTGAAGCCTTGGACGTCTACTATGTACTCCATGATGAATAAAGTGATGCCAACAGTCGCGCTTCCAGCTCTTTTATACCCGTTTGTCGCCTCTACTGCGAGCTATTGTACAACCATGAACGATGGATACATTCGAGGATATCAACCAATCAGCAACGACTTTGTAGCCTTCCCACCACTTTTTTAGATTCAAACGCAGACATGAACAATGAATGTATTCATGAATATTGACCAATTAGCTACGAGTTCGATACATCTCACTACTTTTCGTGGGGATAAATACAAGTTCTTCAGCAAGAGAGGCTCATTCCGAAGCGATCGTTCAATTTACTCCAAAGTCACTCTCTCTTTAAAGCAAAGTATTTCGAAATACTTGGATCAGAATGGATCTCCAGGAGCGCAATGCAGTCATGAAGACGTGGGAGGATATCTTGGAGCTTCTTCAAACTCAAAAATCAGATGAGATCGCAGAGTGGATCAAACGGCTTGCTGCAGTCATCAAATCCATAGAAAAATTATTGGTGGGGGCCACAGTTGCCGAACGGCAGAAGTATCTGTTCATGATTGGTTTCCTGAAAAATATTGAAATCAAACTAGAACGTTTGATAAAACAAGGTTCAAGCTTGCAGAGGACTGATGAAAAAGGAATCTTGGATCGAGTGAGATGGTCGAACCTACTATCGGCTTTCAATGAGCGCATCAAGACTGGAGTTATCACCAACTTAAAGCACATCGATATCAATCTATTCTTGGAAGATTGCTTAACACTTTTCCATGAAGAAATAAAAAGTATCTTGAAGATTGAGAAGATGGCAGTCAAGGTATATGCAGTACTAGCAGCAAAATTTAAGGTAATGAAGAATGATGAAGAAATTGTTGAAATGAAGCACTTCAACACGAAGGCTGAAGCGATTTATCCAGCAACTTCAATCAAAGATTGGTTTACTGTCAACATCCAAGCATCGATTCTGAGGGAAATTGAAGAATTTGAGCTACAAGATTCCGAATGGACGCTGTATTCTATCATCAATCTCACACTAAACATCAACATGTTGAATCCAATGCGAGGTAACTCCTATATAGATCTCCCAATCGAGATTCAAAATAAGAATGCATGTGTCAACGTGAAAAATACTGACAACATGTGCTTCAAGTGGGCTGTACTATCAGCATTACATCCGGCAGTACATAATCCTAATCGAGTTTCTACATACGAGAGATATACGCATGAACTCAACTTCACTGGTATCGACTTTCCAGTGATGTCGCATCATTTCAACAAATTTGAGAAGAAGAAACGAATGAGAAAGTTCGTGACCACTCCTCTGCATGTAACGTCTACGAAAAAAACTCTGCATGTCAACCTTCTTCTCATGCAAGATCACTACGTGGATGAGGACGAAGAGCAAGAAAACGAAGATGCTAACGGAGTATACCAACTACCGAGATTCCATTACGTGTGGATCAAACACTTGTCTCGTTTAGTCTCGATACAGCTATCGAAACGTATTCACAAGCATCATATTTGCGATCGCTGCCTGGACTACTTTCGTAACGAAGGCAAGCTTACCGCACATGATGAAAATTGCAGGAAGATAAACAAATGCAACAATTGAGCTGCTATCGAGGAAAGGTGTCTTCCCATATGAATACGTTGACGCTGTGCAGAAACTGGATGAGCATAATCTTCCAACTAAAGAAGATTTCCATAGTACGCTGAATGACAGCGATATCACAGACGACGATTACGAGCACGCAAAGAGAGTGTGGCAAGAGTTCAACATTCATGACTTGGGCGAATATTCAGATCTCTATCTGAAAACTGATGTTCTCCTCTTAGCCGATATCTTTGAGAATTTTCGTGACAATTGCATCACAGCGTATGATCTGGACCCTGCGCACTACTACACAACACCAGGATTCACGTGGGACGCCATGCTCAAGTTCACACAGATTGAGTTGGAGCTTTTCACGGACTTGGAGATGCATCTCTTCGTTGAACGAGGAGTGAGGGGCGGCGTGAGTCAGTGCTGCAACCGTTATGCCAAAGCGAACAACAAGTGTATGAGCAATTATGAGCCTCAAGAGCCCACCATGTATCTCATGTACTTTGACGTCAACAATCTTTACGGTTGGGCGATGATGGAATCGCTCCGTATGGAGACTTCACATGGGTGGAAAATCCAGAAAATATTTATTTTCAAGCGATTGAGGACGATGCATTAGAAGGATACATCCTGGAAGTCGATCTGGATTATCCCGTAAGCCTTCATGATACCCACCGAGACTTACCACTATGTCCTGAACACAAAAGTGCACCAGGTTCAACGCAGATCAAACTGATGACAACATTAGACTTCAAGAGCAACTACGTTATCCACTATCGGAATCTAAAGCAGGCGCTCAAGTATGGTCTACAACTCAAACGCATTCATCGAGTGTTGAAGTTCAAACAGAGGCCGTGGTTAAAATCCTACATTGACTTAAATAGCGATATGCGGAAACAAGCAACGAATGATTTCGAGAAAAATCTCTTCAAACTCATGAACAACGCAGTGTTTGGCAAGACGATGGAAAATGTTCGTAAATATGTGGATATAAAACTCGTCACACGCTGGGATGGACGTTATGGTGCTGAGGCCCTTATTGCGAGACCGACATTCCACAGCCGATCAATCTTTGAAGAGAACCTCATTGCTGTACAGCTTTTGAAGACAGAGGTATATCTCAACAAACCAATCTACATAGGGATCTGTGTGCTGGACTTGTCGAAAGTGTTAGTCTACGATTTCCACTATGATTTCATGAAAACGCAATTTGCCGATGATCACTGCAAGCTCTTGTATACCGACACCGACAGTCTACTCTATGAGATTCAGTGCCCTGACATATATGATATCATGAGACGTGATATCCGGAAACTCGATACCTCTGATTATCCAGCTGAGAATCAATTTGCACTACCTCAAGCAAATAAAAAAATCGTTGGATTGATGAAGGATGAGTACAATGGGCAGATTATGACAGAATTCGTTGGTCTACGCAGCAAAATGTACAGTGTTCGAGTAAATGGCGATGATTATATGAAGAAGGTAAAAGGTGTGAAAACGGGCGTAGTGGAAGCAACCATAACCTTCAATGATTTCCATCAATGCCTTTTCGAGGGAACAACACAGTGTTGTGAGCAACGAGTCATAAGGTCACGCATGCACATTGTCTATACAGAGAAACAAGTAAAGCTCGCATTGAGTCCGCATGATGACAAACGATATTTATTTGTTGATACCATGGATACGCTGCCTTGGGGACACTACAGGATACCGCAAGACATGTCGAAACCGACTTCAATCATGTCGGAACCAACCTACTCCCTACTCTTGCATACACACCCCACTCTTACATACATACTCTAGTCATCCAATCAACGACTTCAATTTCCTTCTCCGCGACTGCCTGCTGTGGAAGCCCAATCAGCGACACGAATCTCCTTCTCCATGGTAGATCGGTGGTGGGTGATATCACTATATGAAGAGTGTGACTGCAGCTAGTTCCATCAGACCTTCATCGTCAACTGTTCACAGTTTCTACACGTTGATCCATTGATACCTTGGGGATACTAAAGGATACTAAAGGATACTAAAGGATACTAAAGAATACTTCAGAACCTGAACCAGCCTTGTATTGGAAGCAGTTCACAATCAACTCTATCAGACGGAACTCGCATCAAACACATTGGAACCTGTTGCTCATCAGTCCCGCATATTCGTTGTCGTCGTCGTCAGACGAAACGTACATCAAACGTATAGCAGGCTAAAGAAATCTACGCCAATAATATTGGAACCTGTTGCTCGCCACTATCACATACTCGCGTCCATCTTCTACAGTCAACTTCATTGGACATTCATGATGGATATTGATGCACTCAACAAACTCGCTGGTCAAGACGATTACCTCCCAACAAAAAGAATCATTGATCTACGAATCAACGAAATGCATAAAGTCACCGATTTACGTCAAGTGACGACTAAATATGGTCAAAAAACTGTTGCCACTCTCAACAATGAATTCTAAATCTTTCTGCCTAAACGTGTTTCTGCGGCATTTGAGAAAAATCAGGCTCTGTTCAGCCGCATGAAGGAAACGATCACACATGGTACATTGCATCTAAACTATATTGAAAAAGAGAAGAAAAATCGAATCGAATTGGTTATTTTGTAATGTGTTTATTTTACAATGAATAAAAAGACATTTTTTATTATACATAAATGCCGACTCATTATTTCATTCCTGTAGTTAATTCTGCGTTATTTATCCAACTATTATGTGAATTGGTAAATCCCAACCATTTGACATAAGCACGATTTCCACGTTTCTTGAGAATCTTCTCCACGAGATAGGTATCTGGATAATTAGCCTTCAGTAATTCTTCATTATAAAAACCACCAGCGATGGGTCCATCTTGGTAGTCCTTCAGCTTGTACGTTGCAGGTGTCGTCCTCATTACTCGACTCACAGTGAAAATTTCCGTTGACCAATTGGGTATGTAGCCTTTCTCGAAAACGTGTTTGTTCTTGCTCACTCGCACCTTGTCACCGATTTTGAATTTCACTACACAGTTTCTTCGTTCATTGGTAGTAGAAAAACGTTGAATTAGCGTTTCAACAGCGTCCGCTGTGACGTTCCTCGGTTTCATACGAATAGTTCGATGCTTCGTGTCATTGTATGTCGCCACGAGATCATCTAAAATGTCTATCCATTTGTAAGATCCATGTAGACTAAATTTCATCCACATTTTATTCTTAATGGTACGATTAAAGCGCTCCACTATAGATGCTTTAAGATTACTATATGTGGAATAGTGATTGATGTCATGACGTTTCATTAAATTCTGGAAAGTCTTATTAAGAAATTCTTTACCTTGATCAGTCTGGAGATTGGTAGGTACTCGTCCATCTTGAAGAATTGAATCCATAGCTGCGGTAACATTCTGACCGGTTTTACGCTTCACTGGTACAGCCCATGCTAACTTGGATAGTACATCGATTATTGTAAGCAGATATCTGTATCCTTTGTTTTCTCGAGCGTACGGTTGCATTTCAACAAGATCAGCTTGCCATGTCTCATCAATATCACGTATATCAAACTTGCGTCGTAAATAATTGCGACGCGCAGGCGTATGTAATTCTTCTACTAGTCTTCGATGCTCCATGTCGAGGAGTGCGCCTGATTAACGCTTCAAAGGCTTTAGTGTTACGGACTATCAAGTCTATATAACTCTAAAAATATTTATTTCAGTATTCTTTGATGGCTTGATCTTGAAGAATCTCTTGAGGAGTGTGCGCAAGCAAGGAACCAATAGCCTTTGCATTACGAACTGCTAATTCTAAAGTCGTAGCAATGTTTATCTCAATATGCTTTATTCGCTCTTTTACTTGCTCTTGAAAAACCTGTATTTTCAACTCTAAATCATCCAATTGCTCACGTTGATGAGTTGTAGCCTGAAGCAATGTACTTAACTTCTGTTGAATTAGTTGTCTAGCGAGATTCCAATTGACAGCATCATTTGATTCACGTGATTCACCAACGTTTCTGAGTCTCCTATTTTCAATGTCGTAGTTTCCGCTTGCAGTGAGTTTGAAGCCAAACCCTGGTGGACCCCGTGAGCCCTTAGTACATCCAAAATACCGTCCGAACACGTCGACGCTCATTATTCAACTGAGTATATTCACGCATGTGTCACTGCTAATAAACGATTCCTGCTTCACGCAATTCCTCAATGAGTGAAACGACTTCATTCGTATGACTGGGGTTGCCTGCTGAACTTTCAGCTAGCAATAAACGTAATCGATCTACCAGCTCATTGGGGTTATCCCAATACACATAATCCATTCGTGTATCTCGTCGTGCAATCTTGTATTGTGGTAATGAACCACCAGTAGATTGTCTCTTTCGAGTTGATGTAGAAGCACCAATTATTGGAGCTATATAGGATTTATATTTTTTACTGTTTTGTCTGTGGACTAACTCATCAGAATTATAGTGTTTTTTGTGTGCATTTGTTCTAAGCACAATTTTCCCATAATTGTTTACATCTTCATTGCTTATGAAATTCTGATTGGGATCTTTTCTGAAAAGCAGTTCAAGCAAACCAATGGTCTTATCATATTTGTTGTTGGTGTCATCATTAATAATAACGTATTCGTTACCAAAACTTACGGTGGAATCACCAATCATAAGTGTACCATCTGGCAGCTTTCGAACTCCATAAGTCATATCGAGATACTTTTTACGATTTTTATCGAGTAAGTTCAAATATTTCTCAATAGCTGAATATGGTTGGTCAGATTTTTTCTTTGTTGATGCTTTCACATCATCATCATCATCATCATCATCATCATCATCATCATCATCATCATCATCATCATCATCATCATCATCATCATCATCATCATCATCATCATCATCATCATCATCATCATCATCATCATCATCATCATCATCATCATCATCATCATCATCATCATCATCATCATCATCATCATCATCATCATCATCATCATCATCATCATCATCATCATCATCATCATCATCATCATCATCATCATCATCATCATCATCATCATCATCATCATCATCATCATCATCATCATCATCATCATCATCATCATCATCATCATCATCATCATCATCATCATCATCATCATCATCATCATCATCATCATCATCATCATCATCATCATCATCATCATCATCATCATCATCATCATCATCATCATCATCATCATCATCATCATCATCATCATCATCATCATCATCATCATCATCATCATCATCATCATCATCATCATCATCATCATCATCATCATCATCATCATCATCATCATCATCATCATCATCATCATCATCATCATCATCATCATCATCATCATCATCATCATCATCATCATCATCATCATCATCATCATCATCATCATCATCATCATCATCATCATCATCATCATCATCATCATCATCATCATCATCATCATCATCATCATCATCATCATCATCATCATCATCATCATCATCATCATCATCATCATCATCATCATCATCATCATCATCATCATCATCATCATCATCATCATCATCATCATCATCATCATCATCATCATCATCATCATCATCATCATCATCATCATCATCATCATCATCATCATCATCATCATCATCATCATCATCATCATCATCATCATCATCATCATCATCATCATCATCATCATCATCATCATCATCATCATCATCATCATCATCATCATCATCATCATCATCATCATCATCATCATCATCATCATCATCATCATCATCATCATCATCATCATCATCATCATCATTATCTGTGAATGCAGTTTTAAATGAATTATCCTGCTCTTCATTTTGAGATGTATCTTCCTCGCCCTCCTCCTTCTCATCCTTCTCTTTCTTGGGAATCCAGTTTTTTTTTATTTCATGCGTATTTGTGTCAGTAGCACTAACAAGTTTTTTAAGCGGCTTCACGATTGGTTTGAATGTTTCATCCCAAGTTTTTTCCATAATCTGCTTACCAGCTTTTAAAAGCTTGTATTTATGTTTAATAGCATTTCTAACTTTTTCTACTTGACAAAGTGTCTTTCTCTCGCGACGAAATTCGTCAGCGATGTTATCGCTTCGACTGCTCATGATGATCTGATTAAGATTTACTCTTTACGTATGATATATTTGTAGCAAAGCAGTCAAAACCTTTCCTGTATCTACCACAGTCGAGCCCTTGACGATCTTTATCAATTACTAGGAATCCATGATTGGTATCATTTCAACATTTCGAGCATAAGTCTTTAAACTGCGAGTACGTCATGTCAGTATTTACGTGATCATCATAAACATGCTTGAGATTAATATCATCCTGCCGAAAGATTACAAGCATGTTAACGTTATCACGTACTAAATGCTTAGGTATTTGTGCATACGACTGACACAAGTAGAAGCAGTCAATATTCTTATGTCTACCCATACAGTAAAAGGCTGTAACATTAGCTTGTTTCTCGCAGGCTATATCATCAAATATCATGATTGAATTAATATTAACTTCTTCAGGTGATACTACTTGATCGTGTTCACCAAAGGCAAAAAATCCAATACCCTTCATAGGCTGCAGAAGTTTTTCGAGAAACTTATACTTTGGTTGATTCAATGATTTCGAGTATATGTATACATTTTCAAATCTCAATCCATTTGGATGTGTAATCAGAGTAAGCAATGCATTGGTCTTTCCACAATTTGATGGGCTACAAAAAACTGCTCGGATACTGTTGGGTAATAGTGGACCATGACGTATGCATACTTTTTTCCTTTCAGCTAGCCTATCAAAATTCATTACCGGCAGCGAGAGCGGTTGCTCTCTGAAATCCATGTTGGCAGCGATTGATGGTTTAGAGTATAAATACTGTGCTTATATACTCCGAATCTCATTCGTTCACTGCTCTTTCTAGTGTAAGCATCATGCCTAAAGGTTGCGGTCTGCTGAATAAAGTCCTCAACAAACTACCTATCGAGCTTCATTTACCAGGCTATCAATACTGTGGACCAGGCACAAAACTAGCGGAACGTCTTGCTCGTGGTGATCCTGGGATAAATCCTCTAGACGCAGCCTGCAAGGAACACGATATCGCATACTCACAGAATCGTGAAAACATTGAGGATCGCAACAAGGCCGATAAAATTTTAGCTGACAAGGCTTGGCATCGCGTATTTTCAAACGACGCTCGTGTAAGTGAAAAGGTTGCAGCCTACGCTGTTACAAACGCCATGAAGATAAAGGCTAAGCTTGGCATGGGTATAAATAAGAGGAAGAGAAAGACCAAACCTCCAACCACGCTTTCCAAGATAATAAAAGCTGCCACAAAATCGACTGGTTCTAACACACAAGAAATTATTCGATCGGCGCTAAAGAGTGCTCGTGCTGCTGTCAAGACAGCTGGTGGGAAAAAAAATGTACGCGTGCCTCGTATTCTGCCAGTACCGAAAAAAGTTGGAGGATTTTTGCCTCTTCTTATTCCACTATTTGCTGGATTAAGTGCAACTGGCGCATTGGCTGGTGGCGCTGCTGGAATAGTAAAAGCCGTAAATGATGCGAAAGCTGCAACACAGCAATTAGCGGAAAGTCAAAGACATAATAAGACGGTTGAGGCTATCGCGCTAGGTAAAGGTCTCTATCTCAAGCCACACAAAACTGGATTTGGTTTCCATTTCGGAGCAAATAAAAAAAAAAAAAACTTCAAAGTAAGACTGCCAAACCGTGCTCTGACAGACGCTGATCTACTCAAGTATGCGCGTGAAATTCCTAGTTTTCGTGGTGTATTTATGAGAAACGACTTACCATCAGATGCACCGCATTATTGTGAATCTGGAATAATTAATCTCGACGATAAAGATGGACCAGGTACTCATTGGGTGGCTTATCGGAAAAATGGCCGAAATGTTGATTACTTTGATAGTTTTGGTGATCTTCAGCCTCCCCACGATCTAATGGATTATCTCGGCCTCGATAATGTTATCAAGTATAATCATAAGAGATATCAACATTTTGATACATATGAGTGTAGGCATCTATGCCTAAAATTCTTATATAAGGATCTGTAAGTGATGCTAATCGTATCAGTCTAGTGTGAACCATCATGGGAGATTCATTGACTCTCAGTTTATCTGGAACAACATCTATATTAGAGGCACAATACTTTCCGCCAATTGAGCTCTCACCTAGCAAGAACTATCACCTTGGGCTAGTGGAATTACTATCTTTTAATTCTATACCCAACGTCGATACTGGAAAAAACAAGATCTATGTGGGTAAAGAAGTGATTGTGTTACCTACAGGAAGTTACGAGATTGAAGACATTGATGTGTACTTGCAAGAACAGCTTGCATCCAAACATATTACCATTAGTTTGAAGCCTAATAACAATACTCTACGAAGCGTGATAAAGTGCAGTGAAAACATTGATTTTCGTCCACAAGACTCGATTGCTAGATTACTTGGTTTTACACATCGAGAGTTACCCGCTCATATCTCTCATAGCTCGGAATTACTGGTTGCAATTCTGAAAATCAATGCATTGCGAGTTGAGTGCAATATTACTTCGGGAGCATACATCAATGAGCATAAAGTTCATACGATCCATGAATTCTTCCCGGCAGTGCCACCGGGGTATAAGATCATTGAAGTTCCATCATACGTCATTTACCTTCCAATAGCCGTGAGGATCATTGATCATCTGCAATTACGCATAGTGGATCAAGACGGAGAACTAGTTAATTTTCGCGGTGAAGTTATCACCATTAGACTACACATTAAAGAAGCCAAATAGCTAATCATGGGAATCATCTTCAATAATAATAATAATAATAATAATAATAATAATAATAATAATAATAATAATAATAATAATAATAATAATAATAATAATAATAATAATAATAATAATAATAATAATAATAATAATAATAATAATAATAATAATAATAATAATAATAATAATAATAATAATAATAATAATAATAATAATAATAATAATAATAATAATAATAATAATAATAATAATAATAATAATAATAATAATAATAATAATAATAATAATAATAATAATAATAATAATAATAATAATAATAATAATAATAATAATAATAATAATAATAATAATAATAATAATAATAATAATAATAATAATAATAATAATAATAATAATAATAATAATAATAATAATAATAATAATAATAATAATAATAATAATAATAATAATAATAATAATAATAATAATAATAATAATAATAATAATAATAATAATAATAATAATAATAATAATAATAATAATAATAATAATAATAATAATAATAATAATAATAATAATAATAATAATAATAATAATAATAATAATAATAATAATAATAATAATAATAATAATAATAATAATAATAATAATAATAATAATAATAATAATAATAATAATAATAATAATAATAATAATAATAATAATAATAATAATAATAATAATATCAGGAGTACAAATTGAAAATGCGGGATTTTTTTCTATTTTTGAACGTTTATTCTGAAAAAATGGTATCAGGGGTACAAATTGAAAATGCGGGTTTGATAACAGATGGCGTTACTAACGCTATACG
This sequence comes from Cylloceria caligata, assembly GCA_963942595.1. NCBI lineage: Eukaryota > Metazoa > Arthropoda > Insecta > Hymenoptera > Ichneumonidae > Cylloceria > Cylloceria caligata. The sequence goes on along the minus strand of OZ012706.1, from coordinate 63,684,980 downwards.
CATCAGGCAGTACTGTGACTATGTTCATGTCAAAGCTACGTCTTATAGCTTTAATTTTCAGTATGTGTCAATTTGTCGCAGTGTCAAATTCATAGTTTTTTTGAGCTCTCAATATGTCGAGTTTCGTGCCAACAAAACAGCATTTGCGGGAAGTTTTAATTTACTTCTTTAATTTGAAGAAAAGTGCTGCTGAAGCACATCGATTGGTCTCCGAGGCTTATCCGAGTCATGTTCCATCGGTTTCAACGTGCGAGAGATGGTTTGTGCGGTTTAGAAGTGGTGATTTTGACGTTGAGGACAAAGAGCGGCCGGGCCAAGTGAAAAAGTTTGAGAATGCTGAATTGGAGGCAATACTCAATGAAGACTACCGTCAAACTCAACAAGAGCTCGCAGATTCATTGGGAGTGACACAACAAGCCATTTCCCATCGTATAAAAGCCCTCGGAATGATCCAAAAGCAAGGACATTGGGTGCCGTATGAGCTGAAGCCGAGAGACGTCGAGCGCCGTTTTTTTGCATGCGAACTGCTGCTCGAACGGCAAAAACGGAAGGGTTTTTTGCATCGCATTGTCACTGGTGATGAAAAGTGGATCCATTACGATAACCCGAAGCGCAAAAAATCATATGGTTACCTCGGCCATGCATCATCATCGACGGCCAAACCAAATATTCACGGCGCCAAGCTCATGCTCTGTATTTGGTGGGACCAGCTGGGTGTGGTGTATTATGAGCTATTGAAATCGAACGAAACCATCACAGGAGCACTATACCGAACTCAATTGATGCGTTTGAGCCGCGCACTCAAAGAAAAACGGCCACAATACGAGCAAAGACACGACAAAGTAATTTTGCAACATGACAACGCTCGGCCACATGTTGCAGCGCCGGTCAAAACATACCTACAAACGCTGAAATGGGAAGTCTTACCCCACCCGCCGTATAGCCCAGATATTGCTCCTTCCGATTACCACCTTTTCCGATCGATGACACATGGCCTAGCTGACCAGCGCTTCCATTCTTACGAAGAAGCCCAAAAATGGGTCGATGACTGGATAGCAGCCAAGCCGGCCGAATTTTTTCGCGACGGTATCCGTAAATTGCCAGAAAGATGGGAAAAAGTTGTGGCTAGCGATGGACAATACTTTGAATAATTCATTTGTTACCATTTTTTCAGAATAAACGTTCAAAAATAGAAAAAAATCCCGCATTTTCAATTTGTACTCCTGATAACAAATGAATTATTCAAAGTATTGTCCATCGCTAGCCACAACTTTTTCCCATCTTTCTGGCAATTTACGGATACCGTCGCGAAAAAATTCGGCCGGCTTGGCTGCTATCCAGTCATCGACCCATTTTTGGGCTTCTTCGTAAGAATGGAAGCGCTGGTCAGCTAGGCCATGTGTCATCGATCGGAAAAGGTGGTAATCGGAAGGAGCAATATCTGGGCTATACGGCGGGTGGGGTAAGACTTCCCATTTCAGCGTTTGTAGGTATGTTTTGACCGGCGCTGCAACATGTGGCCGAGCGTTGTCATGTTGCAAAATTACTTTGTCGTGTCTTTGCTCGTATTGTGGCCGTTTTTCTTTGAGTGCGCGGCTCAAACGCATCAATTGAGTTCGGTATAGTGCTCCTGTGATGGTTTCGTTCGATTTCAATAGCTCATAATACACCACACCCAGCTGGTCCCACCAAATACAGAGCATGAGCTTGGCGCCGTGAATATTTGGTTTGGCCGTCGATGATGATGCATGGCCGGGGTAACCATATGATTTTTTGCGCTTCGGGTTATCGTAATGGATCCACTTTTCATCACCAGTGACAATGCGATGCAAAAAACCCTTCCGTTTTTGCCGTTCGAGCAGCAGTTCGCATGCAAAAAAACGGCGCTCGACATCTCTCGGCTTCAGCTCATACGGCACCCAATGTCCTTGCTTTTGGATCATTCCGAGGGCTTTTATACGATGGGAAATGGCTTGTTGTGTCACTCCCAATGAATCTGCGAGCTCTTGTTGAGTTTGACACGAGTCTTCATTGAGTATTGCCTCCAATTCAGCATTCTCAAACTTTTTCACTTGGCCCGGCCGCTCTTTGTCCTCAACGTCAAAATCACCACTTCTAAACCGCACAAACCATCTCTCGCACGTTGAAACCGATGGAACATGACTCGGATAAGCCTCGGAGACCAATCGATGTGCTTCAGCAGCACTTTTCTTCAAATTAAAGAAGTAAATTAAAACTTCCCGCAAATGCTGTTTTGTTGGCACGAAACTCGACATATTGAGAGCTCAAAAAAACTATGAATTTGACACTGCGACAAATTGACACATACTGAAAATTAAAGCTCTAAGACGTAGCTTTGACATGAACATAGTCACAGTACTGCCTGATGCGTATAGCGTTAGTAACGCCATCTGTTATCAAACCCGCATTTTCAATTTGTACCCCTGATAATAATAATAATAATTATAATAATAATAATAATAATAATAATAATAATAATAATAATAATAATAATCCCTCCCAAGTGTGTCGCCTTGCCGCGGCGGGGGGGCTTGCGTTTCTGCAATGAACTTTGGAGCTCGGCCGGCGGGGGCTCTAGCCCCGGCAGGTCTAACCTTGCCGGACAGGTCCATGGGGAGCAGGCAGACTAAGAACACACAACATCAAAAGCTACGGTGGAAGGCATCGTGCCCACGGCTGCATGGCCGCAATGATGTAAACTAAAGCGGTCGCGAACGATCCCTGCAGGGCACCGGGTGGAACCCTGCAGTATTTACACCTTACCTAGACAAGGCGGCTCTGCCTAGGCAGACCTACATTCCGACCTACTCGTGGGATTAATATGGAGAAACTTTTAAAAGAAATAAAACCTAAGCAGAAGAAGGAGTTGGAAAAAACATCGACCGAGGAAGAGCTCAGGACAATCGGAAAACTCGCGACGAACAATATCGGGGAAGAGTCGAACGATGATAGCTTGGCGAACGTGACCGAAAGTGTCAACCTGAGAAAGAGAAGTATACTTCAGTCATGTTCGTCAACAGGCACGGAAGATCGATCTCTACATCAGAAGAAAAAGAAATTAAGATACAGAAAGAGAGAAACGACACCGCCACCCATGGAAGAGGGTAAAACGGTTCCACCTGTCGTCGGAAATATAAGGAGGCATCGAGAAAAACCTGGAACCTCCTCATTCGACGATGACAGTGGGAACGAGCCCGATTTGACAGAGTTATTACAACTCATTCATGAGACCGCGACGAAAATGGAAGAGGCAGCGGCAATACAGAAAAATATGAATATGGCGGTAAAAACCGGCATTAAGACGATTCTTGAGGCCGCCGACGCTGCGCTAAACATGCAAAGCAGGACAGCCTCGAAGGGACAAATGATGGCAGACGACCTGACAGAGACAGAAACGGAGACAACGGAACCGGCGACGCGACCGACGAAACGGAAACGGGAGACGACGAAGACCCCACCAGAGGCCCGACAGAAGACACCCCCAAGAACGGAGGAGGCCGAAACCTGGACAACCGTGAGGAAACGAAAAAAGAAGAAAAAAACGACGGAACCGAAAAACAAAACGGACGAGACGAACGTACCGACCCAGGCTGAAAAGCGCAGACCGACCCCCAAACATAGGGGAACGGCTGTACTGGTCAAGCCTGGGAAAGACAACACGTACTCGGACATCGTACGGAAGATAAGGACGACGGTCGACCCGACGAGCAGTCATGTACAGGTGATGGCTCTAAAGAAGACCAAGGACGGACGGTGTCTCATCAAGATACAGACAGACACGGACGGACGAGAACAGTTTGAGCGCGCACTACAGGACGCGGTTGGGGACACGGGCAGTGTAAGGACCGTGACTTCTAGGGTGCAACTGGAGATCATGGACCTGGACTGCGTTACCACCGCGGAGGAAGTGATACGGGCGCTGAGACGAGAAACGGGACGAGACGGCGACTTTGGTGTCCACATCTTCGGCCCGAACCGGGCCGAGCAGTACATGGCGGTCTGCGACCTCGAGACGCGGGAAGCCGAGGTGCTGCTGGACCGGGGCCGGATCGGGATAGGATGGGTGCGATGCCGACTACGACAACGATTGACGGTGACCAAATGCTACAAATGCCTGGGCTACGGACATACAAGGACGAGCTGCACGAACGCGGATCGGACAAAGAACTGCAGGAAATGCGGCGAGACGGGACATTACGCGACGGACTGTAAAAACAGACCGGCTTGCCCACTGTGCTCTGAGGCGGGACACGGGGACGTAGCGCACCTCGCGGGAACCGGAAGGTGTGCGGTATTCCGGGCTGCGCTGGAGGAGTGCAGGAGGCAGGCCGGAAGACGGACAGAATAGTTCAGGGAAACCTGAACAGGAGTAGGACAGCAGACATGCTACTACCACAGATAGCTGACGAACATGACGCCGACATTCTGATCCTGTGCGAACCGTACAGGAGAAGAACGACACAAACGTACATTATGAACGAGACAGAGACCACAGCTATCTGGGTGAGGGGCGCTGCCCAATCTCGAATAATTAACTGCGGTGTCGGGGACGATTACGTCTGGGCAAGGGTCGGCGCTGTCACTTACGTCAGCGTTTACCTGACACCCAACTGCACCGCGGCGGATTTCGAGAGGAAAGTGGCGCTCCTTGAAGACGGAATCAGGAATCTGCCTGGAGACGTTATCATCGGGGGAGACCTCAACGCGCGGGCGATCGAGTGGGGAATGACAACAACGAACAAACGTGGACGGCTGCTGCTGGAGATGGCCGCAAGGCTAGACCTGGTAGTAGCAAATACGGGAAACGTACCGACATACAGACGACCAGGGTTTGGAAACCCTATCCCTGACGTCACAATGACATCGGACAGAATATCGCCACGGATAGGACAGTGGCGGGTTTTCGACGGCTATACGGCCAGCGATCACCAGTACATTGTCTTCGAAGTGGCAGGACAAACGGCGACGAGACGGACGAGGACCCAGTACCCCCCGAGGTGGAACCTCAACAAACTCGACTTACGAAAATTTTCGGAGGAGCTGGCGGCAGCACCAGCACCAATGACGAAAGTCCCCCCTGAACTGACTGGCCGGCGAAGGGCGGAAAGACTCACGGATGAGACGGCCAAACTGACGGACCGGCTGTGCAACAGCACAATGCCGAAACGACGACATAGACCAAACAGGCAACCACAATACTGGTGGACGGACGAAATAGCCGAGCTGCGCAGGCTCTGCTTGGCGAACCGCCGACGAGTTACGAGGGCTGGGGGAAGACCCGAAAGGGAAAACCTCCAAGCCACTTACAAGACGTCACGAAAAACACTTACGAACGCCATAAGGGACAGCAAAACGCGATGCTGGAAGCAGCTCTGCGAGGAGGTGAACGAAGACCCCTGGGGAACCGGTTACAAAATTGTGACTGGCAAACTAGGGGCCCGAGTTCCACTTGAACTCAAAGATGCCGAAACCGCAGAACGGATTGTTGACGGACTGTTTCCGACCCACCCGATACGGACGAACGTGACAGACGACACGGAGGCCCCGGCGGCCCCCATATTTACCGCGGAGGAGCTCTTCAAAGCGACTGCTGCGATGAAGA
>OZ012706.1:63549357-63674357 GCA_963942595.1 Cylloceria caligata | reverse complement strand
CGAGGAAAAACTTTATCGAGTATGCTCCATTAATTGTAATTGATTGCTCAAAACAGAATGAGGCATTAAAACAAGCGCCGGTAGATGTCCGTCTAGAATTTGAGTCTAAGACAAATTTTCCAGCGGGAACCACGGCCTACTGTTTAATCTTACATGATCGAATGGTTGATTATAATGTAATAAGTGGTGATGTAATCAAACGTGTATAAAACATTTGTATCCCAATCAGCATCAATCTCATAGTTAGATATTTAAGATCTATAGTTAAGAATTTTTTAGACTAAATGTATTATCTGTAAGATATATATATATTAATCTACCGTTAAGAGTTTTTATTAGATTAAATGCATTATCTGTAACATTAAAAAATAAAAACAAGTTTTTATACAGCAAATGTATTTATCTCGAATTCTTTCGAATCCTCCTGAGGCGCACTCTATTCGAAAGCGATGGCAACAAAGCAAAAGTCTGTCTTATCATGATAAAGTCTCCCTTACCATGGATATGGAGCGTGATCTATAGAATCCGACTGTGGCTCCATCTATAACAGTACCGACGTCAGATAATTATCGACGTAAGATAATTTCTGACTGTCGGTAAAATATCAACAAAGGTATCGAATCTCCCAATATCCCGATATCCCGATATCAGGATATCCCGATCCCAAATACCCCGCGAGGTCTCGCTGTGAGTTAGTAGGTCACTTATCTACAGTGATCGGTAGTACAGTGTGCTTCGGTAGTTGGTGCGGTAGATTCAGGCGCATTTATCGATCATGATCTAGTGAGTTACCGACTGTAGGGGAGGCTCGGTCAGTACACGACTACAGTAAGTATACATAGAACGTCGCGCGCCATCTAACTGGATACCATGTAACCATTATGGAAATATTGATCTTGATCTATCCGACTGTAGCACCACCTAGCAGACAACAATTTCGACATAAGATAATTATCGACAGGCGGTCATTACCGTCTGTGGGTAAAGTATTTTCTAGGATAATTACCGACTGAGCACAGGTAAATTTACACCTGCCCAGGTGGTGTGCTGGAACCGGCCTAGCTTATCTACTAAAGTGGAATAAATTCATGGACATTTATTTAATACAGAAACTCAGTATATCAAATATTTCTCACAAAATTACGCCTTTCATACGCGAAAGATCGTGTTACGCAATATCTGAAGCTGTAATGCACAATCGATTTGATCAAATCAAAGAATTATTAGGACTCGACGAATTAAGTAAAGAAGAAAAGAAAAGTATTGAAACCCTGTTAAAAGAAAGCTCTCATTTATATCAAATACCGGGAGATATGTTAACGTATACTACTATATTGTAACATCGAATCCCCACAATAGACGATTTTCCTATAAATACACGAGGCTATCGGTGGCCTGAGTGCACTAAAAAGGAAATCGGGATACAAATTGAAGATATGCTCGAAAAGGAATAATCATACCCTCCACCTCACCATACAATTGCCCTGTGTGGGTGGTACCTAAGAAAGCCGACTCTCAAGGTAAAAACAAATGGAGAGTAGTATTTGACTACCGATCACTGAATGGAAAGAAAGTCGCTGATGCGTATCCCATACCTAATATTAATGATATATTAGATCAGTTAGGAGGCGCACAGTATTTTTCAGTTTTTGACATAGCGTCGGGACTCCATCAAATTGAAGTTTCAGTTGAAGATCGTCATAAAACGGCCTTCACTACACCGCGTGGTCATTATGAGTTCGTTAGAATGCCATTCGGGCTACGGAACGCCCCTCCTACATTTCAAAGAGCCATGAACCTCACGTTGTCGGGATCCTCGGGAAACGCGTATTTGTTTATTTGGACGACATTGTTATTTATGCTCGCAGTCTCGAAGAACATGAGAATATATATCGCGAATTGATTAAACGACTAGAAGCCGCGAATTTAAAATTGCAACCGGATAAATGCGAATTTTTAAAAAGAGAAGTCGCGTATCTGGGACACATAATCAGAAACAATGGAGTTCGTCCCGACCCTAAAAAATTAGAAGCAGTACGTGAATACCCCGTGCTTAAAAATATCAAGAATATTCGACAATTCTTGGGACTAACAGGTTATCATAGGCGGTTTATAGAAGGATACGCCAAGATCACAAAACCCCTGACATCTCTCTTACGTAAAGAAAATAAATTCGAATGCGGACTTGAACAACAAGAGTCATTTGAAATATTGAAAGAAAAACTTTGTACCGCTCCAGTCTTGCAATATCCCGATTTTTCTAAGCCATTCATTTTAACTACGGACGCGTCAGGTTATGCTATCGGTAGCATCCTCTCACAACGAGAAATTAATAACGACCATCCATGCGCCTACGCCTCTAGAGCTTTGAGTGAGGTAGAAGAAAGATACGATACGTACGAAAAGGAAGCATTAGCTATAGTATATTCCATACTTCATTTTCGGCCGTATCTATATGGGCATTATTTTACTGTAGTAACCGACCATAAACCATTGCTATGGTTTCGATGGGCAACAGACGGTAATTCAAAAATTTTGCATTGGAGACTAAAACTCGCAAAATACGAATACGATGTAGTATACAAAGCCGGGAAAACCAATGTTAACGCTGATGCACTTTCGAGAAATCCAGTTGATGAAACAACCGCGAATGACGGTATTTTTATTATTCAAATAAATCCATTAACTGGCAACCGTACGAAGGCTAAGCATCAATTGACGGATGCAGAGATAAATCGATTATCCGACGAAAAATTTGACGATGATGAGGATATTATGGAAAATTACCAGAATCATACATTACGCAATTATGAAATACATGAATGTAATTGGAATCGGGAATCTGTTGACTCTAACGAGCAGCCTACGGAACTTATTTTTCCTCATGAGTCACTCGAAATATCATCCGACCACGAAACGTTTCAGGCGCGTATGGAAGACGAGGTGGATTTACCTAATACTTCGGTAAATAACCCAGGTACGTTTGAGCCTATAGTATATCCAGAAACATCTGCAAGCAACACCCATTCTAGCCACAAAGAGTCGACGGAGGAAACTATACTCGACGTTAGTAACCCCCGAAACGAAACGAGCGTGCTAGCTCCCAAAGAAAGGATTATAACCTCCAACATTGAACAATCACGTGATTTATTCCATACTCGTAGAGATAACCTGGTTTATTTTGTTTCTACCAAATGTTAACCTATTGATAGAGGAGCGATAGCACTCTGCGATAATAACGATTTTTCACATTTAAAAAATGTAAAGTTGAAAAAGCCTCAATCAATTCGAAAAGGAAGTAATAGATTCAATATAGCCCTACCAATCACCGACGGTTCCGGTGAAGGACCCACATTAATCTTAGGAAACATAATAGAAACATTGAAAAATGCTCGACATTTAATCGACAAATTATCACTCCCAACTATTAGTATCGCAAAATCAGATTTCATCTTGAATATACCTTGGGAAAATGTTATCGCACAAATTCGATTAATTTTTGCACAGAGTGAAGTAAAAGTTATTATTTGTAACGGGCTAGTTAGACAACCCCTCGTAGAAGATCAGGTAAAAATTATTGAGGAAATGCACTCTTCAGCTATAGGTGGACACAGAGGTGTCAGCAAAACATACAATAGAATCCGTCACGAGTATTACTGGAAAAATCTAAAAACTGACGTTCAACTATATATTCAACGATGTTTACAATGTCAATTAAGGAAATTAGTTCGCGTAAAAACTAAACAGCCAATGATCATTACGGATACTCCTGCCATCGCTTTTGATAAAATTGCTATGGATATAGTAGGCCCTTTACCGAAAACTAAACAGGAGAATGAGTATATATTGACCATTCAAGACCAATTAACAAAATATTCTGTAGCTATTCCTATACCTAATGCAAAAGCAGTAACTATTGCGGAAATCTTTGTCAAACGTTTCATTTGTTATTTTGGATCGCCTAAGGCAGTGCTTACTGACCAAGGTAGCAACTTTTTAAGTAAATTCTTAAAGCAAATAGCGAAGTTAATCAAAATTCGGAAAGTTAGAACCACCGCTTTTCATCCTCAATCCAATGGATCATTAGAAAGATCTCATCACGCACTTGGAGAATATCTCAAGCAATTTACAACGAAGCAAAGTGATTGGGACGAATGGGTCGAAATGGCTATTTATAATTACAATACAAATGTACACGAAGGTACTGAGCATACACCCTATGAAATGGTGTTCGGAAAAATAGTCCGAGTCCCCTCTGAGATGTCACCATCGGATATGGAGAAAATTGCTACATACGACGACTATTTAACCCAATTAGTCACGCAAATTCATGATATACAAGAAATTGGTCGAGAAAATTTGATTAAATCCAAGGAAAAATCGAAACAATGTCAAGATCATAAAATAAATCCAATTGAATTTAAAATCGGCGAACCAGTATTTTTGTTGAAAGGACCTAAACCTGGAAAACTTGGTGACCACTACACTGGTCCACACGAAATAACAGTTATATTAACAAAAGGCAATGTACGTATTAAACTTCCAAAAAGAGACGTGATAGTACACTCAAATAGATTAAGGAAATAAAAAATTTCATTGTAAGATTCTATCTTTAGTGATTGTTGTTATAAAAATTTAAATAATAATAATAATAATAACAATAGTAATAAATAAAATAAAATAAAATAAAGGCTAAATTAAATTAAAGTTGATTCAGGAATAATAAAGTTTCATTAAGGAATATTTATTCAACTAGTAGAGTATTAACGCTATAGTAACAATCTTAAGAATATTAAAGATTTGCATCACTATAAAATTAATCACTCACATCTATATGGTAGTATTAAGTTACACTCGAAAGAATAATAAATTAATAAATGAAAAAGAAAAAAAATACATATATATACATATATATATTTTTTTTTTGAACTAATAATCCATATATGTTTTCCCTAATAGGTAACGATAAGAATATTGACAACAAGAATCAAGTATAATTTTAGGAAATATGGTATTTCACTTAAACCAACCGTGTGGAAGTATTACGATTGAGGAAAGACCTGGCTTTTCAGGAGATCAAACATAGACCCTAGAATGCAGTAGTATTCCAAAGTTAACAAGTTGGACTTTTTGCTTTAAGGACAGACTGGGAAACTCTGGAAATTACCACGACCGGATTCGAGATCTTGCAACAAATTATTAAAAGGGTAACATACAAAAGAAAAACAGAAGTAAAGTTAGTAAAAAGTACGTAATAACAATAATAATAATAATACTTCAATAATACGATAGTAATATGCTAATAGTATTGATCGTCTTATAAAAATAATTTTTTTTATAGATACAGTAATGATAATTCTTTCATAACAATAGTTGCGACATATGAGATACCCTAGTGTTTTAGGAGTCAATAATCAGTTTAATCCTCATAAGTGAACATTGAAAAAAAAAGTATAGACTAATAATAAAGGGTGATTTTTTAAGAGCTTGAGAACTTTTTTTTAAAAAAAAACGCATAAAATTTGCAAAATCTCATCGGTTCTTTATTTGAAACGTTAGATTGGTCCATGACATTTACTTTTTGAAGATAATTTCATTTAAATGTTGACCGCGAATGGGCCCTAGAAAAGTTGGCAGAAAATCCGCTTTTTTATCGACAAATTTTGTTCAGCGATGAGGCTCATTTCTGGTTGAATGGCTACGTAAATAGGCAAAATTGCCGCATTTGGAGTGAAGAGCAACCAGAAGCCGTTCAAGAACTGCCCACGCATCCCGAAAAATGCACTGTTTGGTGTGGTTTGTACGCTGGTGGAATCATTGGACCGTATTTTTTCAAAGATGCTGTTGGACGCAACGTTACGGTGAATGGCGATCGCTATCGTTCGATGCTAACAAACTTTTTGTTGCCAAAAATGGAAGAACTGAACTTAGTTGACATGTGGTTTCAACAAGATGGCGCTACATGCCACACAGCTCGCGATTCTATGGCCATTTTGAGCGAAAACTTCGGAGAACAATTCATCTCAAGAAATGGCCCGGTAAGTTGGCCACCAAGATCATGCGATTTGACGCCTTTAGACTATTTTTTGTGGGGCTACGTCAAGTCTAAAGTCTACAGAAATAAGCCAGCAACTATTCCAGTTTTGGAAGACAACATTTCCGAAGAAATTCGGGCTATTCCGGCCGAAATGCTCGAAAAAGTTGCCCAAAATTGGACTTTCCGAATGGACCACCTAAGACGCAGCCGCGGTCAACATTTAAATGAAATTATCTTCAAAAAGTAAATGTCATGGACCAATCTAACGTTTCAAATAAAGAACCGATGAGATTTTGCAAATTTTATGCGTTTTTTTTTAAAAAAAAGTTCTCAAGCTCTTAAAAAATCACCCTTTAACAGCAACAGTGGCACCAAAAAAAAAATAATAATAATCATTACGTTTCCTACTCTTAAACTATAAATTGCGAATCTTGCGCATATTTATACCTTAATCATGTCAAGAAAAGGGCCACGTGAAAAATTTTTGTTTGAACAAGTCCGTTTAGACAGCTATCATAATTGGCCAGTTACATTTTTAGACCCCGCAGAACTAGCTGCGGCAGGGTTTTATTATACTGGAATAGATGACGAAGTTAGCTGCTTTGACTGTAGAGTGATTATTAAAAATTGGGAAGTAGGTGATATCCCTATGAAGGATCACAGTAGATGGCAAGAACAATGCCGATTTGTACGAAGTATCCCCTGCGGAAACGTACCTATCGGAGAGGACCCACGAAAGATTCCTTTTCCTTGCGACAAGGAACGTTTCGACTCTCGCCTGGAAGTAAGAGTCAACGCGACCCCGGACTGTCACGACGACAGACCTCCTATAATAAGTTCATTGACCCCATCGTATCCAGCTTTTGAAAATTATAGAAAGCGATTAGAAAGTTTAACCTTTCGGCCCGAAATTCACGCGTTAGACCCTATACGATTAGCTTCCGCCGGATTTTTCTTTTCGAGAAAAGAAGACGAAGTAACGTTTTCATTGTGGAACGATGATGGGAAATTAGGAAATTAAAGACGATCCTTGGGAGCAGCACGCTTTTTGGTACCCAAGTTGTCGGTACCTGCATATGACTTTGGGGACCTCCCCACCCACTCAATACCCAGGTAGGTCTCTGACCACGTCTTGTAATAATACTGTATCACATATTAATCCAAATTTTATGTAAATGGTGAGCTTTTAACTGGGAATAAGATTCTGCAAGTCATTAATTCAAATACGCACTATTTAGTACTAGTTATTACAACAAGTTGTCTACGTGAACCCTGAGTGGAAGGATGTGGCCACTGTCATCTTGGACGGGCAAAGAATCCTCCTCCGTTAACCATCTACGTGAAAAGACGACATCCTTCAACACCAGATTGGCAAGATCCATGCTGTTCATCCTCAAGATCATCATACGTGCTTAAAACATACAGAACCCCATGATCTCCAAGATCTTCAAAAAAGTTCGAGAACATCGAAAATTCGAAAAAAATTTTAAGAACTTTGAGAATACGAAGAACTTCAATATCTTCCAACATTCGATAACTCCGAGAATTTCAAAAACTTCGAGATATCCGAAGCTGTAATAACTTAGCGGGACTTTAAGAACTTCTGGAACTAAAACAGTTCAGCACTTGCACACTCCTGCGGCACCAGAAGAAAAAAGTCTGCACCTATCCCGGACCACATAAAACATATTACATATGACCAAACCACTGAGACCATCGAGACTTTCCAGAACTCTAAAACTTCAATCATCCGAAGAAATTCAACTTCATGAACTTCAGAGCTTTGATATCCAAAGAACTTCAACAAATTACAAAACTCCGAGACTCTCTGAACTCCAATAACTTAAAAAGAACTTCGAGAACCACTAGAACTTCAAACATTCTAATGACTTCAAGAACTTCAGGAACTTCAGGAACTTCAGGAACTTCAGGAACTTCAGGAACTTCAGGAACTTCAAGAACTTCAAGAGCTTTTTCGCTAACAATGATGCATCAAAAACGTATGATAAAAATTATATATACACATTTAGCAATACATCGGCACCATTAGAATTCAATTAACCACATCAAGTGCCTGAAAAAGAACAATATTATATCAAGAAATTTAAAAATGTAATGGCACTATCACTAAAAGAAGTAGGTAAATTTAGGAAAAGACGTATAACATGAAAGTATCTTATTAAGAAATAATTAAGCAAATAAGAGATCCGAAACAGAACCAAGTAGTCTAATAATGGAAATAATCCATTAATTTAATATAAAAGGAAAATAATCCGGGAAATAGATCCCTACGAGTGTGTAATTAATCAGTAATTGTATTCAGGGCAAGTTACGCATATTAATATTAGAAAAAATAAATAAATAAATGCGTATATATATGTCTACCATCTCTTTGCTACAAGTAAATTTAACAGAGAGACAACGAAAGCTGTCACCAATGATAGTTTCCAATTCAGTACATTGAAAAACATAATAATATTTACTAATTGCAAAAACAAAAACAAGTAATTGCACGTTCGTTATTTCGATTATTAGGTTTCTCCTAATAATCGTTTTAAGGGGGGAGGTGTTACGTCCTGACGTAACCATGCTCCAGAATCTATCTTTCTTTTAAAGAAGATCATAAACCTGCATAGTTGTCGAGTCCTATAGTTACCAGAGATTATACAGGTATAATGACGGCGGGAGGGGTGAGGCCTGCAGGTACACCGAGGCAGGGCGGTGGGAACACATGGTGCGCGCCAGGAATGGACGGCCAGGTTCACCACTGTACCTGACAACAAAAAACCAAGAGTTGGTAGGCCACTGCCCCACTCTAAACGGCCAGCGTAGAGGGACTTGAATCTCGTATCAAGAGATTTTCCCTCTACGGCCGGTGGATATCATTTGCGGCGCGTGTCATCGAAATCTTTAATTGATTCATGTCCGCATGTTCTATTGGTTACTGTCGGGTAGTCACTTCCTCCCCCTGTCATATACCGTATCTGGCTCACGAAGATAGACCAACTGCTGTGGCAACCTTTTCGTTGCTTTAGAAGTCCCTATATGCTACGACGAATGATGCAATAAACAAGAATATTACACGAAGATAGACTAACTGCCGTGGCAACGTTTCCGTTGCTTTAAAAGTCCCTATATGCTACAGCGAATGATGCAATAAACAAGAATATTACGCGAAGACATGCTAACTGACGTGGCAACGTTTTCGTTGCTTCGGAAGTTCTTATATCCGATGACGAATGATGCAATGAACAAGAATATTACACGAAGACCTGTGTCTTATTAATGGTATTGATAGAAAATTGGAATTTGTTTTTGACTACAGAACACCAAAAGCCCAAAAGGCATTTCTTCAGAATCTCTGAACGTTTAAATATAAATTTAAACACAATCGTATCAAAGATTTGGACTTTTTATGAAGTAAATACTTAAACTATGGAATATATATATTTAATAAGTAAATCAATAATTTAAAAGGAATAAACCATGTAAACGGAAGTTCGATATAAGAGCTAAGAAATAATTTCATACAGATAATCAGAGTCAAAATAGGATAGAATAAGAAAAGACGATTCATATTAGTCATCGGATAGACGGCAGAGACGACTTGAAGCTACGGTAGCGGCTGTTGGCGTAGGAGCATGCCGCTAAACGTTCTCAGGTCGCACCCGAGCCGATGCCGTCTTTCCCGTCTCTCTGTGTTAACACCATAAGACGAGGATTGTCCCCTCGCAACAATACATATTTATAGAACATATACTTTGCGACCCAGTGTGAATCTAAGCAGCCATTTGATATAGAATCATTTGGACTGATGAACAATATTAATCTAAAACTATGATAGGAACTCAGAAAAGAAATGCTTATTTAAAAGGATACAAGAAATAATTGCAAATATGAAAATTAAACATTGACGAACATCGAAAAGCTAATATATTATTTTAACTAAACAATTAGGATCGTGAGAGGATATAAAAACCATAGACAGTTTGTTACTATAGTAGTTATATATGCCCATTTACGTTACACGCTATTAAGAATTACAATAAGTTTAACATTATCGAAGAACTATATTCGGTATTAGTCATAAAAGGGACAGCGGAAGCGACTCGGATCTACAGCGCAGCGTGGCCCGAAACCCTCGACACCTCGCTGCCTGACCAAGGCGCTTTTCGTTCTCTCTCTCTCTCTCTCTCTCTCTTTCTCTATCTCGACGCGTGCCATCGAAGCAAGGAATAATCCTTCAACTACTTCACGACATGTGGTATCGCCTCGCATGCAACTCAGGAAAGGAATCGAACGACGACGACGTCACAGCTAGAAGAAAAAAATGGATTATCGATGAAGTCCAAAGTCCGAGTTCTATTGTAATCCCAAGAAACCCCCGCATAGAAAATTAAGCCCTCCAGGACCTATATAAGGACGTGAAAATGCCCGAAAAGTGGAAGTTGATACTCGATAGTTGATAGTTCATAGTACAGTCAGTCGCCGGGCAGTCAGTAGACAGCCCGTTGGCGATAATTACCGCGGAGGAACCCCACCCTGTAGAGTCAATCAAAGTCCAGAGTGAGTACTGAAAATAAAAACGGTCGAACAGTCTAAATTCAGTTCGAATTTACTTTTTCTCAGTTTTAATCATACGGAATTAATCTAAAGTTTAGAAGAAATTGGATACAATTGTTTTCTGCCGTTTTTGTACAAGTCCACGCTGTTTATTTCGTTTTACTGTTTTATCGAACCACAAGTATCGCGTTAAGTATATTGTGTCGAGAAATAACGATCGCTCGCGCACGGTAATAGCGAACGTACGTGTATCAATTATTTGGTTATTTGAATAAATTCTAACAGCTTCACGATTCATCAAGTGTAACGATTTTTTTTACAAACGATTGCGATTAATTTTCCCTTCGACGCATCGGTTACCGGAGAAAGAACTTCACCAGCAAACCAAACGTAAGTACCAACGCAATTTTTCTAATTTATTTTATCTGATATTTCTGTAAATTTTTCCCCAAGTGAAAGTAACCTACCACTTCCCTTCCCACCGAAAATCCCTTCCTCCGCGGGGTAATTTATAAATTTAGTTTATCGAGACGAGTGACAGGTTAACGCGAATAATCAACGAGCATTCTCAGCCCTGTCCCGAGTAATTTTCCGAAAGGTTGGACTCAAAAGGGGGCTTGCGTCTTCGGTGTTTCTTGTCAGGTGTGGTAAAGGGAGAATTCATTCTCCTTGACCGGAGTACGGAAAACTCACGCCGAAACGCCTCACACGTCTTCAATTTGTCGGTTTTTGAAAAAACACCGCGCGGATTGGACGTAACAGTCCATTCCAATAGGAAGAAGCAATACTTGTGAAAAATCTAAATTAAAATTAATAATTAAACCCTCCCACATTGTGCCACAGAATTTGTGGAAAAATTTACACCTGTTATCTGAATACGAACCTGATATTCCTGGTTGTTCCTCCCACCCCACGGGAAAAAGGTCGAGTCCAGATAAAAAACCCAGTAAAATACCACCAGTGAATCTTTCTCTTAAAACTAGTGACCCTGTACCCGACGCTCCTCCCATTATGGTTAATAGTAACCAAACGTTGTCTCTTCGAGATGCTCTGGCTGTTATACCGAATTATGACGGTCATACTTTGTCATTAGTCATGTTTATCCATGGATGCAAGGAGGCTTTGGCTATGATGGGGCCAGGCGACGAATCAAATTTAGTGAAAGCAGTCCGCATAAAAATAATTGGAGAACCCCGTCGCACTATACATGGGCAAACTTTTGAAAATATAGAAGATTTGGGTAAATTTCTCAAAGATATTTATTCACCCACGCGAAACGTATATCACCTGCAAGGTGAATTAGGATCAATATACCAGAGAGTAAGTGAGTCTGTTATTGCCTATTCGAATCGTGTACGAGATTTGGGAAATTTGATACTTGAAAATTATGATGCGGGCGAGAATAATCCCTTGGCAGGCGCTTTTATTGATAATACTAGACAAAGCCTAGACAAAAGGTAGAGCAAAGGGGGGGCACTTCGTGGGCATTCGCAAAAACGCGCGAACCAACTGGAGCGTGGATGAATGGGATTTTGGACTAATAAATAAAACAAGAAGAATGATCGACGAAAGAGAGATATGGATGATAACAGCGTATAACAATGTTGGTATGAGAGTGATTGGAAAAAAGCTTAAAGAGTGCGTGGATGATGGAGTGAATGTGGGAGCGAGTGTAGTGATAGTCGGGGATCTCAATGCAAGAATCGGCAAAGACCAAGCACTTGTAGAAAACGATGGAGAGGGGGGGCAGTGGGGATCTAGAAACTCCGAAGATGAAATGATTAACCCCGAGGGTCGTTATTTACTCAGTATATGCGAGGATCTCGGTTTAACGGTGTTAAACGGCAGATGTATGGGGAACGAATCGGGAAAAATAACATATATCGGAGCAGGCGGCAGATCGGTCCTCGATCTCATAATTCTGATGGAGGATGACGAAGATATCGTTCATAGCATGGAAATAGTACCAAGAATCGAGTCAGACCATTTGCCCGTTTAACATAATAGAAAGCTGGGGGAAAGAAACTATTGGGAATATAGACACCAGTAAAAGAAAGAAAAGAGAGAAGTTAATTTGGAACAGCGCAAAAGGGGAAGAATATGGGTCTGAGCTAGATAAAATATGGCTAGAAATTAAAAAATCAAGGGGGAAAAAGGGGGGATGGCAACAAATGAAGGAAGCTATATGGGAAACTGCGAAAAAAATGGAAATGACGAAA
The DNA here is from genome assembly GCA_963942595.1 of Cylloceria caligata. Classification (NCBI taxonomy): domain Eukaryota; kingdom Metazoa; phylum Arthropoda; class Insecta; order Hymenoptera; family Ichneumonidae; genus Cylloceria; species Cylloceria caligata. The sequence goes on along the minus strand of OZ012706.1, from coordinate 63,661,538 downwards.
AAAGTAAGAAATACAATCACCAATTGGGGGTGGTTTAATGCGGAATGTAAAGAACAGCGTAGGAAGGTCTGGAGAAGCCTAAAAATATTTCTAAAAAACAGAAGTCCTGAAACGAGAAAAAGGGTAGTAGAAGAGAAGAAAAGACTAAATGAAGTGTACAAAGAGGCGAGGAAAAGCTGGCTCGATGAGAGATGGAGGAAAGTGAAGGTAAGTAAGAACATGGAAGAATGGTGGCAGGCCGTGAGAGGCTTCCGTCCAAAACAGAAGAAGGCAGGGGAGAATATAACAAGTAAACAGTGCGTCAAGCATTTCGGAAAGTTACTGGGAGCCCAAACAAATGAAGTAGCGGGGGGAAATAGCCAGGAGAAAGAAGTGTGGGAAAGAGAAAACGAATCAAGGCCCGCCATTGAGGAATTAGATAAAGAAATAGATGCAGAAGAACTGAGAAAAGTGTTGAAGAAGAGCAAAAACAAAAAGCGCCAGGTGAGGATGGGTTAGTTGTGTAGTTCCTGAAAGCAGCTTCGAAAGAGAGAATGGAGGAATTAAGGGAGATGTTGAACGAAATATGGGAAAAGGGGGAATTAGCAGAAGGGTGGGAGACTGCGAGAATAATGCCGATACATAAAGCGGGGGATGAGGATATAGCAAATAATTACAGGGGGATTTCTCTATTAGATATGGGGTATAAAATAATAACAAGCATAATCGCTAGAAGACTAAATACGTGGATTGAAAAAGACGTAATCTTAAAAGAAAGCCAAGCGGGATTCAGACCGGGACGCGGAACACGTGACCACATCTTCGTGCTCAATGCACTAATCAATAACAAACTTAAAGAAAAACGGGGGAAGCTGTACGTAGCCTTTGTAGATTTCAAAGCGGCATTTGATAGTGTGGACAGAACGCTGATGTTAAGAAAGCTATGGGAAAAGGGTATAAGAGGAAAAATGCATCGATTTACCAAACGACTAAAAACGAATTAATTGCAGAAGCGGGGGTCACGGAAAGTTTTGAAACAACACGGGGGGTCAGACAGGGCTGACCAGTGAGTCCAATATTATTTTACTTATTTCTAGATGATGTGGACAAAGGGTGGGAGGACAAAGAAGAGGGAGGGTCAAGAATAGGTTCAGCCAAGATCTCGTATACGCTCTCAAATATGCAGATGACGTGGCTATTCTGGCCGAGACAGTGGAGGATTTGAGAAAAATGTTAAAAACATTAGAAAAATTTGTGATAACAGTGAAAATGGAGGTAAACACAGAGAAAACTAAGGTAATTATATTCAGGAAGGGAGGAAAAAGACCAAAGAGGGAAAAATGGGAATATATGGGCAAAGACATAGAAGTCGTAAACGAATTCAAATACCTAGGCTTCTGGTCCTCCACCAAAATAAAAATGAGGAAACATCTTAAAAATGTGGCAGGGAAAGCACAAAAAGCAATGAATGTAGTATGGGGAATAATGAAGAGAGCCAAAGTAGATGAGTTAAAGGAGAGATTGCTGTTGATGGATTGGATCGTAAAGGTGGGGGCGCTATATGGAGTGGAAATTTGGGGATGGGCAAAGAGGGAAGAAATAGACAAAATACAGGGGCATTTCATTAAAATGGCGATGGGCCTGGCCAGAAACACACCGGCATTTCTCTGGAAACTAGAGGCAGGAAGACGAAGTGTGCAGGTGGAAGCAAGGAAAAGGGCAGGAAATTACATGCTAGAAATCCTAGGAATGAAAAGAGAAAGATGGCCAAGAATATGTTTAAGGGAGGAAATAAGGGGGGTAATTAATGGAAAACCAACGCAATACGGGAAAAAAATTCAAAAAGCAATGGAAGAGGTGGGAGAGGGACGCCTTATATACCTTATACGGAGTGAAGGGGAAAGGGGGGAAGTAGAAAAAATGCTAGAAGAGGGAACCAAAATAACAGAAGAGTAGGATATACAAAGTGACTGGGGAAAGGCAGAACGCTCCTCTTTTTGTCGATTCTACACCGAGATTAAGGCCGGGGTGGAAAGAGAAAAATATTGGGACGACAAGAATTTACCCGGGGCAATAAAAGAGCAATGGGCGAGGTTGAGGTGTGGGAACATTGGGAAAGTGGGGAAAAAAGGGTTTGAGGATTGGATGTGCAGAGCGTGCGGGCTAGAACAAGAATGCCTCAAACACATATGGGAGTGTAAAAGTGCAAGAAAGCAAATAAATAAGAAGTGGGTCGAGGGGGTAGACAGATGAAAAAGACGATGGCCCAGGGCAGGACGTAGAGATAAAACTTATTGCAAGTCTATCAGGAAAGCCAATAATAGAGTTGTGCCACTATGTAAAATAATTTAGCAGGATTGTGAGATCGAGACCTGAAGCTACGGAATTAAACGTAAGCAGGCGTTAAGTAACCAGTGCAAACGGATATTAAAAGAATGTGACAAAACATTATGGCGCGAATGATAAGTGAACATGCAAAAGAGTGGGTTTAAAGAAAGTAGATTAGACGTAAGGCAATATGAGGTCTTGTAGTTCTTGTAATAGGTATAAGTGGGTCTGTAAAAAGCCAAAAAACTGTACAAAAGGAAAAAAAATAAATACTATACTAGACAAAGCCTTCCAGGTTGTTTTCTACACGGTATAAAACCAGAAATTGAGCAACGACTAACTCCCAATAATAATCTCGAAGAATTAATAAAGCTAGCAGTGCAGACCGAAAAGAGTTTAGTGTCCCAAGCAGCCTTGCGTAGCGGTGAGCAAGTAAAGTCGAGTCCAAGGGTCCCTAAGCCCAAGGCGAAACGAGGAGTACACGTGGTAGCAAGCGAAGAAGTGCATTGCCAGTTGTGCAATACAAAAGGGCGCAATGCTAAAGAATGTTCGACCTAGAAGACTAGCCAAGCGTTGGCTGTTGCATTACAAAATACGGGAAATGTCGATAAATGACCGAGCATATATCAGATCTTTCAGAAGACTGGACACTCGGCAGACAAATGTTTTAAAATTTTTCCACCTACAAATAACAATAAACCTAGCCTTGAAGCTCCTTCATTTATCATATGCCAGATCTGTAGAAAACAGGACACTCGGCTGACAAATGTCTTGAAATCTTCCCCCCTTCAAATAATAATAAACCGTCTTTGACGGTCCTTCACTCACTATATGCCAGTTATATAATAAGCGCAGGCACACTGCCGACCGTTGTTATAAAATTTTTCCTCCTGAAAGGACGAAGTCGGGAAATACATCGATGTTTTGTCACTTTTGTAAAAATCATGGACACACAGCGAGTATATGTCCATAATCACCGTCAGCCCCCCTAAATTAATGTCTTCACCGCAAACACAGGTACCAGTGAGTCTCCGATACCAAAATCCTAGCGATATTCGGTGTCGAAAATGTAAAAAAGAAGGCTACGGGGCTAATATTTGTCCATATCGTAACAACCATTCCCAGCCTTTAAATATCAATCGATCGGAAAATCGCGGAAATATTAATAATTTCAATAATAATTCCATGAGTTCAACAGGACCATGTTTTTATTGCAAACAATCCGGTCATTTTATCCGTGAGTGTCCCGCTCGAAGACAGAACGAAGCAACATATGGAAGTACGGGAAACCGAAGTGGTCCTTCGAGTACGGGTACGCCCAGGGAGACTCCGCTAAACATGCATTCGATCCGTACTATTTCAATCGCAGCTTCAACCCTCAACCGCGAGTAGTCCGAATCATTAATATACAATTGCATCGAGAAAGTAGTGTTCCGATGGTTACGATAACGGCATCGGAAATAATATCCCCTATCACTCTTATGGTTGATATAGGAACCGGGCCGAATATTTTAAAGAAACAATTTGTAAATGAACATATCGCTATAAATCACGGAGAAATTTTACAACTTAATGGAATAACAACAAATTCGATTTTTACTTTGGGACATATTACCATACAAGCCTTCGGACGTTTCGCTACTTTCCATATTGTAGATAATAACTTCCCCATAAAGGAAGCTGGTATATTAGGTTCGGAATACCTTGACGGCAATCGCGTGAAAATTGACTATGAAAAATGACAATTGAAAATGCAGAATGTAAGAATACCATTTGCAACTCAGGAAACTATTGTTATCCCTGCAGAGTCCACCAAATTGTGCTTCGTGTGAGAAAAGAATTTGGATTTGCGGGAAGGTTATCTGCCTCCCCTGGATGCAGGTGAAGGTATAAACATAGAAAGCGGGTTTGTCATTAACAATAATGGTGAAGCTTACATTTATGTGACAAATAGCAATAGGTATTCGGTTCAAGTCCAGGTACCAGTACTAGTATTAATGTCATCGGAGGAATTAACTTACGGTACAGGAATAAGAGAATCTACTGACGATACAAAGACGAAAAAGGAATGACAGGTAACTAGTAAAGTTGAATTAATGAAAGAAAATAAGTCCTCGGACGGACTGAGTCACGAAACTAATAAAGATAAAATCAATTCAAGTGAAAATATTGGACAAAAATTCATTCCGACGGGAAAGAATGCGTTCAGAGACACTACCACGCGGAGATACTATGGTTGATTTTGTGAAACAAATTATAAAGGAAGAAATAAGAAATTGTTCAGAAATTATTGAAGGAGCTTACGAAAATCGTGTGAAAAATGAAAAACCAAGTAAAGAAATTGGTAAAGTAAAAATAGAAGATAAAGTTGACAATTTGCAGTCTAGTTCGCGAAATTTTATGGAACTTTGTACATCGGATTCAAGCAAGGAGAACATTTATATTGAACTTGTAGAGATTATAGTACCTAGAGAAAACGTTGTCTATCCGAATTCGATAGAGACGAAAGTAAACTGTGTTAATAAGGAGACTTGCCTTGGCTCCGCAGGGGTGTCTGTGCCGTCGAAACGGGCAGCGCTCGTTGGAGAATTAAGGGAGCTCAGCTCAATTTTTTTGGGAAAACCTGTGCCTATGGAAAGGACAGAGTCCCTTCAATATTTTGATAACAGTGTCCATGAAAAAAGTGCCATGTGTTCGAATTCGATAAAAACAGAGACACCAATGGGGTGTAACGAATTAAATTGTGAAAACGAAAAGAACGTTGTCTATCCGAATTCGATAGATACGAAAGTTTACTTTGTCAATAAGGAGACTTGCCTTGCCTCCACAGGGGTGTCTGTGCCGACGGACGGGCAGCGCTCGTTGGAGAATTAAGGGAGCTCAGCTCAATTTTTTTGGGATAATCAGTGCCTATGAAAAGGACAGAATCCCTTCAATATTTTGATAACAGTGTTCAGGAAAAAAGTGTTATTTGTTCGAATTCGATAAAAACAGAGACACCAATGGGGTGTTCCGAATTAAATTGTGAAAACGAAAAGAACGTTGTCTATCCGAATTCGATAGAGACGAAAGTTTACTGTGTCAATGAGCAGACTTGCCTTGGCTCCACAGGGGTGTCTGTGCCGACGAAACGGGCAGCGGTCGTTGGAGAATTGAGGGAGCTCAGCTTAAATTTTTCGGGAAAATCTATGCCTATGGAAAAGACAGAAATTCCTGAAGTTTATGAAAATTATGTTCAAGAAGAAAACGTCGTTAATTCAAATCCAATAAAAACAAAAATATCGGCAAAAGATAGTGAGTCTAATTGTGTTAATTATGCGGGTTGTTCGAGCTTCACAGACGTAACTGTGCCGACTGAGCGGACAGAACTTGATGGAGATATGCGAAAAGTCGATCCAGATTTTATAGGGATATCTGTGCCTATTGGAAGGACAGAACCCTTTGAAGATGTTAATAATTACAATGGAGAATTTAGAAAGTCAACCAAAGAACAAATACTCCGAGAGAATAAAAACGTTGAAAGAATAAAATCAGTGAAAGTCAATTATTCAGATTTTACCAAAGCATCAAAGTCAATAAAAGAAGTAATAACTATGGAAAATAAAGAAGTACTTTGCAAGAGACCTGTTGAACCTTTCGTGCCTGTAAATCATTGCGATTAAACTGTCAGTTTTAAAAATTATGAAGACCCGAAGAATTTACGAACAATTTGTACACTTGAACCATCAAAAAAGGAAAGTATTATAGAAATTATTAAAGATAAAGATACATGTTTAAGAAGCAAGAAATATAGTCCAAAAACGTATAAAATCATGAACGTTTCGTTAACACAAAAACTCAGTATAGCTAATATCACTCGCGAAATTCAACCTTTCCGCAAAAAATCATGTTACGTAATATCAGATTCGATAATGATTGACCGCTATAATCAAATTAATGAATTATTGAGACTCGCCGAATTGAACGAAGAAGAAAAAGCAAGTATCGAGACGCTTTTAAAGGAAAGCGCACATTTATACCAAATCCCAGGAGATACGTTGACATGCACAACTATATTGCAACATCGCATTCCTACTACCGATGATCTTCCTATAAATACTCGAGGCTACAGATAGCCAGAATGTACTAAAGAAGAAATAGGCAAGCAAATAGATGATATGCTCGGTAAAGAAGTAATAATACCCGCTACCTCGCCATACAATTGTCCTGTCTGGGTCGTTCCCAAGAAAGCCGACTCTCAGGGTAATAAAAAATGGAGAGTCGTGTTCGATTACCGATCGCTGAACGAATAAACGATCGCCGACGCGTACCCCATACCCAAATCAACGATATATTAGACCAATTAGGCGGTGCACAATACTTTTCTGTATTCGATTTAGCATCAGGATTTCATCAGATAGAGGTCTTTCCAGAGGATTGTCATAAGACCGCATTTACTACGCCACTTGGCCATTTCGAATTCGTTAGAATGCCGTTCAGCCTTCGGAATGCCCCTCCGACGTTTCGAAGAGCAATGGACCTCACACTAAGTGGGCTCCTCGGGTAAGGACTATTTGTTTATTTGGGCGATATTGTCATTTATGCCTACAATCTCAAAGAACACGAGAATATATATCGCGAATTAATTAAACGATTAGAAGCAGCAAAGTTAAAATTACAACCAGATAAATGCGAATTTTCAAAAAGAGAAGTCACGTATTTAGGACTTATAATCGGGAATAATGGAGTTCGACCCGATCCTAAGAAATTAGAAGCTGTACGTGAATATCCCGTACTTAAAAATGTTAAAAATATTCACCAATTTCTGGGATTAACAGGTTATTCAAGGCGGTTCATAGAAGGATACGCCAAGATATCAAAACCCCTCACGCCTTTATTACGCAAAGAAAATATATTCGATTGGGGACCCGAACAACAACCGTCGTTCGAAATTTCAAAGAATAAACTTTGTACGGCTCCAGTTTTGCGATATCCTGATTTTTCCAAGCCTTTTATTTTAACAACAGATGCATCGGGTTATGCTATCGGTAGTATACTTTCACAAGGAGAAATTAGCAACGATCATCCACGCACTTACGCCTCGCGAGCTTTGAGTTTAGTCGAAGAACGGTACGACACTTACGAAAAGGAAGCATTGGCTATTGTATACTCTATACTCCACTTTCGGTCATATCTGTATGGGCACCATTTCACTGTAGTAACCGACCATAAACCACTGTTCTGGTTCCGACGGGCTACAGATGGAAATCCTAAAATCCTGCGCTTGCGACTGAAACTCGCCGACTACGAATACGATGTAGTGTACAAGGCCGGAAAAAATAACGTTGACGCCGACGCGCTCTCAAGAAACCCCATAGAGTCATTAACTACCACAGACGATATTTACATGGTTCGCTCGAATCCTCCAAAAAGGCACTGTAAAAATAATCAACGTATCTCATCGGATACCGATATATCTCGGCTATTAGAAGAAGATTCAGAAGAGGAAGAAAATCTAAGGAACGATTTCCCTGGAAATTTCGGTTATCTTAACGATGTAGAAGAATGTGACTGGGTACGTGAGTCGGTTGATCCTTTCGAACAGCTGGAAGACAGCCTCCCCATACAAATCAACGACCACTGGTCACGAAAACGAAATTTTTCAGACGCCCGCAGCGAACAAAGCACCACTAAAGTAACCCACCGTAAAAATGAAAGTTAATATGCCTCGGGAGACAAGCAAGAATGAAAACATCGAAACGAAGACTAAGCAAGTGACCTACAGTGTTGAGAACTTTCCTCTGCCATCCAACACTTCTTCAGATCGACCAAGTAACCAAACACATGTGCCGTTACCAGGCCTATCCCACAATGATGTGCCTCTTAAGAACAACGAATCTAGCGACGAAAGCGAACTCAAGGACCATAACCCTCGAGAAAACTCAGACAGAACAGTGCAGGGAAAACATGCACGTGATCTCTTCAAAGGTAGCGAAACCTATGCGACAACATGTCCGACGTAGAACCTGAGAATTCACTTATATTGCCCGCCACCATCCTGCATAAAACTACAAAGGGTAGGATTATTGCTTCCAACGTCAAACAATCACGAGATTTATTTCACACTCGAAAAGATAATTTAGTTTATTTTGTTTCCACCGACTGCGAACCGATAGAAACTGGAGCTATTGCATTACGAGATACCGACAATTTTCCACTGTTATGTTCTGGGTTTTAACGAAGGGACGCAACGAAGGAATAATATTTTATTTTCTCCATTTTGAGCCGGAATGTGCTGGCTCGGGATCGGAGGATGCTGGTGAGGGGCGAGTTTTATAAATAATAAATAAACACAGGATAAACACCAAAAATGTCTGAATTATTAGGTATAAAAACAGTCTTTAAACTGTATTTAAACAGTAATGGTTTATATTAACACAATTTCGAATGGCACCGAATAAAGATTTTTGATATTAAAACAGTCAAATCACACAACATTAAATGCATATTAAAACCATTAACACAATTGTATATATAATAAGAGTCTTTAGCACAACTATATATATTATAAAAGAAATGGGTGATTATACCAGGTGTATGCATAAGTTTTTTCCGGTTTAACTAAGAGATGGCGCCAGCAAAAAGTACGCAGCGTATCAATTTGACACATACGTCATTTTGTTCGTCTGACATTAACCTACAAACACACACAAGTTGAGTCCGCCAAAAACAAGCGTCTTTGTTTTATCGTTCAGTGATCATGTCGAGTTTTGTGCCTGAAAAAACATTTGCGGCACGCATTGCTTTTCTTATTTAATCAAAAGAAAAAGGCTGCTGAAAGTTAACGTTTGCTGGTAGAAACATATGGTGAACACGCTCCATCGATTAGAACATATGAGACATGGTTTCGACAATTTAAAAGTGGTGATTTCATTCTGAAAGACAGTGAGCGCTCTGGTAGACCACAAAAATGCGAAGACGAGCAATTGCGGGAGTTATTGGATGATGACCCAACTCAAACTCAACGGCAATTAGCAGAAGCATTACATGTGTCACAAGAAACAATCAGCTGACGTTTACGAGTAATGGAGAAGATCAATAAACTCGGTAAATGGGTCCAACACGATTTGAATGAACGTCAAATAGAAAATCGGAAAGTCACTCGCCGTCTCACACAGCAAAAGCAGTGAAAGACACCTTGAAATCGCTTGGATGGGACATCCTTCCGCACTCGCCGTATTCGCCAGACCTGGCGCCATCTGACTATCACCTCTTCGCATCAATGGGGCACGCGCTCCCAGAGCAGCACTTCAGCAATTTCGAGGAAGTTGGAAAATGGCTCGACGATTGGTTTGCCGCAAAAGACAAGCAGTTTTTCTGGCATGGTATTCATAAGTTACCTGAAAGATGGGCGAAATGTGTAGAAGCCGATGGCCAATATTTTGAATAAAACAAAAATTAATTTCCCTTGAAAATTACGTGTTTTTTTTTACCAAAAAACCGGAAAAAACTTATGCATACACCTGGTAGGTAAGTACGGGTCCGTGCTGTTACGAGGACCGACCTTCGTTGTCGACCCCCGGAGATGAACTGATTGATTAGCGCAGTGCTGGAAGCACCGCGCCTATAATAATGCAAAAAGATTCGTGGGGCGCAGCGCGTCTCATCGATGTGCTGCGTCTCGCTGGCCAGCGTGCGAACTCTGACCTAAGCAAAATGTAACAAATGATTAGCGGATGGCAACGCGTCTCGCCGGTCAGCGTGAGAACGCTGACCTGGACAAAAGGCGTATAGGATATTCGTATAAAATTTAAATAAAAAAATTTTGTGTATTGAAAAGGGGGGGGGGGCGGAGACCCAGGACGTAACATCCAAACTTAAAGAATCTAGAATTAAAGAAAGCTCAATCTATTATGAAACGAGCTCACTGATTCAATATAGCTTTGCCTATCACAGATAATTCTGGAGAAGGTCCCACATTAATTTTGGAAAATATAGTAGAAGCTTTTAGAAGTGCTCGTTATTTAATTGACAAGTTATCATTGCAAACCGTTAGCATTGCAAAATCAAGTTTTATGTTAAACGTGCCATGGGAAAATATTATGACTCAAATTCGATTAATATTCGCGCAAAGCTACGTTAAAATCATTATTTGTCACGGGTTAGTTAGACAACCCCCAGTGGAAAGACAAAATGAGATTATTGAAGAAATGCATTCGTCAACCATAGGCGGACACAGAGGTGTCAGTAAAACATATAATTGAATTCGTCACTTGTATTATTGGAAAAAAATTTTAACTGACATCCAATTGTATATTCAACGGTGTTTACAATGTCAATTAAAGAAATTACTCCACGTGAAAACGAAACAGATTATGATCATAACAGATACTCCAGCAATAGCTTTCGATAAAATTGCAATGGACATAGTAGGCCCTATGCCAGAAACTAAGCAAGAAAAAGAATACATACTTACAATTCAAGATCAATTAACAAAATATTCAGTTGCAATACCTTTACCTAATGCAAAAGCAGTAACAATAGCAGAAGCATTTGTCAAACGATTCACTTGTTATTTCGGCTCACCCAAAGCGGTACTTAAAACCAGGAAAACTCGGTGACTACTACACTGGCCCGCACGAAATACAGACTATATTAACGAACTGTAACGTACGTATTAAACTCCCAAACAGAGACATTATTTTACATTCAAATCGATTGAAAAAATCGAAAATTGCATTCTAAGATTTTCGAAATAATTCTTCCAGAAACATAATTTGCATAAAAATATACTCCAGATATCCTACGATTGACAACATCCTAAAACAATACCAATACTTCCAACCCCGTATAAATTAATCACATGTAATTATTGCAGGAATAGCAATATACAAATATACAATAACCTCTGAATTCATAAATAAATTGTTCAATCTTCAGTTAATCTATCGATCCAACAGCATCCAGATAGCAAGTGTGGTTCTCGGCCCTGTCACTATGAGCAGGACCAAGATACCCACATTTTCTAATCTAGGATGACCAGTCACTAGTTCTACCGCTGTGTCTCCAATACTTACCTTTCCTATTTCCAAAACCCCACGTAGTACCGAACAGATTACGATCCAAAACTAGGTGGACTACTTGCTGGAAAGCGACTCTACATTACGCCACCAACCACAAGCCCACACCGGCGATATACACTCTATGATCGACAAGTCGTGTGACTATTCAAAAACGCCATAATGGGACACTGGTACCACTTTCGCTACGCAAATGGTAAATATGAAAAAAATGTATAAGCAAAGGAATAATGCAAAGAAAACTTCTCCCAACACCGAATATTCACGTAAGTAAATCTATTTTGAGCTAAAACTATATAACCATACCCTTATATGTATGTTTTGATTCATAATACACAGAATTATTTCATTTATGTCTTTGTGCACTCTTAAAAAAAAAAAGTGTTGCATTTTTCTCAGAATAATAATAGAAAGAAAAAGAAAATATATTGTAACGGAACGCCACTAATGCGATCCGCTACAATACCGAACGAAGAGCGAACCCTTCCACTAAAAACTAGAAAAGACCGACCAAAGCCAACTAAGACAAAAACACATAACATATCAAAAGTAGACAAAGGAAGAAAATCATCGATAATTAATAAACAAGTAGTATCCGTAGCCAAAACAATCCACGACGCCTCAAAGAAGCACCATCGGACGAGGAGAACAGAAGAGATAAGTAGGTACACACATAGAGTCGTAAGTCCCCACCTTAAAAATAATGGCGTCAATAGAAGGCCCACCTAGCATGAAGACCATCACGTAAACAAAACAGAGCACGCGAGGGGAACCACTCCTGAACAAAGCCAACTAGACAGGAGGCGGGACGGCAAGCACACTCTGGATCTACCAGACAAGCGCAATAGCCCCCGCCCTACACGAAGACCGGGCGAATCCACTCGGAAAGCCAAACACCACTGGGCAAAGACGAACGCAGTCGGCCCTATCCCCATTAGGCCATATTACTCAAAAGGCAAAACACCAAGAAAGCCACAGTACGGAGAAAAGAGAAAAGAATTTGTGGAACTCTCGAGGTTCCACGAAGCCTCGAGACAAAGCAACAGGGCACCTTCACTTGAAGCATCGCCACATACCCCCACCAACGGATAAATATTAACATTAGGAAAAAAACACATAAATTAAGCCAATTTTCCACAAAACTCAATTAACAAATTAAGACCAGGGCAAGCCTCACACGGAAAAACACACGGAAACGAAAACAACATAACAATCAGGGAGGAACATCTAAAAAACACATCAGGCAACACAAAATTAGCAATAATCAATTAATTCCGGCGAATCTCAAACCAGGAAGCAGATGGACGAACACATACGAGGTATAGAAAAAACCACATGTGACGAAATTAGTAAAGAACGTCAATCGAACCACAAAAAACATTAAATAGAAGTTTGAACCTCCAGCTAGTAGGAACTTAATAGTAACCATCAAAACTCAACCTCACTGGAACCTCGGGTCAAACTCTGGAAAGGCAAAGCACGGCTAAATATAGAAATTTAAGACATAACGGAACACCCACACGTCACTCCGCACCTCCCTCACCTAGGGATTGAAGTGCGACAAACATCACGTGACCTACCACAAAACACCCCCCGGGGTCCATCCACTGAACTATATAAACCGCGACAGGACAAGCGACAGGGCTCTTGTCAAAATTCATACGTCAAGACGAAGTGCTGCTCGTCAGCCTACCTAGTAAATAAGATCATTCGTAAAATCAACATGTAAAGGATACGTGTTCTTTCGATCAATCGATTCCCCTGCATTGCGCTTGGCCGTCGTTTGACCGAACGAAACGATAAACAACAGTAACTAACAGTTTCGGACACACAATGGTAGAAACCAGTGTTCTTTTTCTCAACTGATTCCCCTGCATTGCGCTTGGCCGTCAGTTGAGTAAACGAACTAATTAGGATACTCTGTGAGGAGTAAGGCTCCCCTGCACTGCGCTTGGCCGTCCCTACTCACAGCGTCAGGGCACACTCCACTAACTGGTCCCCATGCACGGCGTTGTGGCTATCCGTCTCTTGGAGTGTGAAGAAGCACGAGTGACACAAGGTTAAGGGAGTGGCATCTCGGCCAAGTGCACCGCGCATGAGATTCGTAGGGTGTACCTGCGTGGGTAGGACCACGTCAGGGCCAGCACCAGCTACCACCTGATACTTACGGATACCTCGGCTGCACACAATCATTAAAAAACCGAATCGTAAGCCCCCTAATGGCACGATACGGTGGCTTAATTGATCGTGAATAAAGGCCTCAGTATCCAGGGCACAGGAAGAGTTAGCTGGTCATAGCTGCGAACCCGGTGTCTTGTGCGAACAGCGAACTATAGCTAGGGTCCCAAACAATAACAAAGACGAGTAAGATATGTAGGTCAATTCACACACTCTACCTCACAGTACGACACTCGCGATCCCACTATAAACTCACCGCATAAACATCAGTAGGGCGGAGCCTCGAAAGGCAGACCACGCGAACGATTACTCCAAACAATAACATATCGAAATAGCATGACACTAGCTAGACGTCCGATGATTAAACAACGCTGACCGGTATGTCTAACGAATGTACCAAGGTACGCCCCGTATGAGGACGAAACACCGGCAGTAAGAACCAACAGGCCCCACCCTTGTAAAATCAAATAGAGACGCGCGGTACACAAATGGCTATCGAGCTTCGCACAGACGATATCCTGAAAACACACAACTCTAAAAAAAATCCGCATCTGTAATTATAAGAATCGCGTAAAAGCAAACGCGATAACCAAAATAGAATAATTGAGTGTTAAGCTCCGTATGGGCGATATCTCATCACCATACGAATAATAGCGTCAAAACCCGAAAATACCGGAACCAGTTCCGCATAACTAATTTTAAGACTATCGTGTAGAAACAAACGCGATAAACCTAATATAAAAATTGAGTGTTAAGCTCCGTATGTGCGATATCTCATCGCCATACGAATGATCGAGTCAGAAACCCCAAACACCGGAAACGATTCCGCATATGTAATGTTAAGATCGATCGCGAACGCGATAAAACCCAATAGAAAAATTGAGCGTCAAGCTCCGTATGCACGAGATCTCATCGTCATACAAATACTAGAGTCAAAACCTAAATGTACCGGAATTTATTCCACGCCTGGAATTGCAGTTGAGAGTAGTATAACTCCAGGACGTGACTTTTGGTTAGAATCCGTACAAACAATACGAGATCGTCCTCCTAAACCATCAATTTCCACTCCAGTCTCCTCACAAAATATTACAAATAATCAATGCCTTAAGCACACCAAAATAGAAAATTACCCCACAAATACAAAATACCAATGATGAAAGCGTAACAAACCGCATGTCCACCACGGACAGATGCAACTCAACAAACCCAGACTGAGGTCTCTCAACAAAAACAATAAACAAAGCACATAATAATAGAATCTATCACACACACTTATAAATCAATAGACACAGCTCACCCCATCCAGCCCAGAGCACGGACCTATCTCGAGCTACCAATCCTCTCCCAACGATCTAGGAGAAACCGCGCTCGTAATAAAAATAAAAACTACGCGATTTCACGTGGCCGCTTGACAGACGCGCATAAATCGCACACAAATCAGGATTAAAATCAAGTGCATTAAGTGCTGAAAATCGCGAAACGTTTCAATATATATAAATATATAAATATATATATATATAAATATATATATATATTGTAACGGAACGCCATTACGGCGAGCCGCTACTATCATATAAACTTACTACCACTCACACATTCAGCCTACACAAAACAGACGAACACCGGCTAGACTAGGACAACATAACATAAAAATAGGTACACACGGTCAACCACAAGTACCCACCCTAAATCAGCATGGCGTCCTATACAGGCTCCACCTAGACACAAAAACCACTATCAAAACAAACACAGCTCGCAAGAGGCTCGCACAAGTAAGAAGAGGGGCCGGCCAAAACAGCAAAATCACACACTACAGACCGGACCCCAGCGTAGTACGCCCCGCCCCACTAGGAAGCAGGCGGAACGACGCGTAACAACAAACGCCTTACCGAGCTAGGAAGACATAGTCCGCTTCACCCTTTCAAGCCAACCACACCACACCTACACGATGCGCAGAGAATGCCACGATACGGCGAGATTACAAAAGAATTTGTGGAACTCTTGAAATTCCATAAACTTTCAAGAGTGAACGACAAGGGGATTCCATATGAAACCTCACCACATACCCCCACTCAATTATCAAACATTAATAACGAAATAAAGACACAAAACGAACCTAAATATTACAAAAAACAATTAACAAATCAAGACTAGGGCAAGCCCTAACCGGATAAAATACTCTATAGTAAAAATAACACAAAAACCAGGAAAGACAGTTAGAAAACACATGGTAAAACACCAAACTCACAATCATTAAACAAGTCTAGCGCAAATCAAATCAGAACGTAGACCAGGAAATACATACGAATCATCAGTAAAACCACACATGACAATAAGTAGTAAAAACATGCATTAAACAATAAAAAGCTCTCAGAAAAAGTTTGAACCTCCTGCGGGTAGAAATTTAACACAGGCCAACAAATTCAACCTCGCTAGAACCGCGCTTCAAACCCAGAGAAGACAAAGCCCGGCTAAATATAGAAATAACGGTACATCAATACACCACCCCGCACCTCCTTCACCTAGTGATTGAAGGGCGACAAACATCACGTGACATACCCAAAAACACCCCCTCGGGGCCCATCCACTAAACTATATAAACCACGACCGGACAAGCCTCGAGGCTCTTGTTGAAAATCTGTTCTTCAAGACGAAGCGCTGCCCGACAGCCACACTAAACTCATTTTAAATTCAGAATGTAACACAAATAGTAGGCTTTCGATCAAACGATTCCCCTGCATCGCGCCTTGGCCATCGTTTGACCGAACGCAGCTATCTCGATAACGACTAACAGTTTGGGAAAAATCTTGTCAGAAACAGTATTCTTTCTCTTAACCGATTCCCTGGCATTGCGTCCTGGCCGTCGGTTGGGTGAACGAATTATCTAGGATACACTGCGAGGAAAGGGCTCCCCTGCATTGCGCCTTGGCCGCCCCCAATCGCAGCGTTAGGGCACTCTGCATTAACGTGTCCCCACGCATAGCGCCGTGGCTACACGTCTTCTGCAGAGTGGAGAAGCACGTGTGTCTCCAGGTTTAGGGAGTGGCATACCGGCTTGTTGCACCACGCGCAATCGATTCGTAGGGTGTACCTGCGTGGGTGGCACCACGTCAGGGCCAGCACCAACTACCACCTGTGACGAACGAATACCCAGGCCAATTGCACCAATTAAAAAACCAAATTGCAAAGCCTCTTAGGCGCAATAAGGTGGCTTAATTGAGAGCGACTAAAGGCTCCAGTATCCGGGGTACAGGAAGAGCTAGTTGGTCAAGCTGCGAACCCGGTATCGGTTGCGAACAGCGAGCTATAGCTAGGGACCCAAACAATAACAAAGACGAGTAGAGATAGGTAGGAAAATTCACACACCTCCCCCCTTCACACTACACTCGCGTCCGTACTATACACTCGCCACGCGACCATCAGAAGGGCGTAGCCTTACACAGCAGATCACGCGTACGGGCATCTACAAAACAATAACACCCCCTAACATGACACCCAGCTAGATGTCCAATGATTGAAAACAAGGCAGACCAGTACTTCTAACGAAGGTACCAAGGAACGCCCCGTATGAGGACTAAGCCGGCAGCAAATAAGGATCGGCCACACACCGTACGCCTCACATAGAGACACGCGAAGCCCATGATTCGACCAACCGTATCCTAGTATTTCAAAATTTAAAATCACAACAGCATAAACTCTCCAGATAACTTGAGTGTTGAGCTCCGTGAAAGCGATACCACATCACTTCACGAATATTAAATTCACTACCGGAAGAAAACTGGAAATTATTCCATGTACGTAGAATTAAGGAGAGCGCGTTTTAGCAAACGCGACAACCAATTAACAGATAAATTGAGTGTTAAGCTCCGTAAAAGTGATATCTCATCACTTTACGAATTGTAGAGTGAAAACCCGAAGTTAAACTGGAAATTATTCCATTTACGTAGTTTTAGAAAATCGTGCGTCAACAAAAAACGCCACAACCCTCAAACAGATAAAGTCAGTGTTAAGCTCCGTACAAGTGATATCTAATCACTTTACGAATTGTAGAATCAAAACCCGAATTGAGACTGGAAATTATTCCATTTGCGTAGAATTAAGGAGAGCGCGTTCTAGCAAACGCGACAACCAATTGACAGATAAATTGAGTGTTAAGCTCCGTAAAGTGATATCTCATTATTTTACGAATTATAGAGTCAAAAGCCCAGAAACACCGGAAGCAATTCCGCATGCGTAGATTTTAGGAAAAACTCTGTAAGCGAACGTGAAGATCGTACAAACGACGAGATCATCCCACGAACATCCTTCCTACCTTGTCTGAACTAACAATCAATTAGAGATTCATCAAACGATTCCATGCCTTCAGCACCATAAAGAAAATAAAGAATTACCCAACCAGTCAAAGGACCAATGATGAAAGGGTAACAAAACCGCATGGCTTACACGGACAAATGCGATGCAACAAAAACTTAAACTGAGGTCCCAAAAACAACAACAATAAATACAACAACCGAATAGATTGATTACAAATCCATAAAACCACAGACACTTCTCACTCCATCCAGCCCAGAGCACGAACTGTTTTCGAGCAAGCTCCCTCTTCCATACGATCTCGGACGACATCGCTCGAAACAAAATTAAAAAACTACGCGATTTCACGCCGCCTCCGGATAAGACGCGCGTCATAGCAAAAGCTGAATAGTGTATCAAAATCGCGAAACGTTTCATTATATATATCTAAAATAAAACAAAATTATATAAGGAAAAAAAGCAAAGAAAAAAAAAAGATATATAATAATAATAATAATCGTGAATCACACTATGATATCGCATATTAGTAATGCACATTATGTTTCACAGACACAAGAGTTTACAAGTCACTCATTCCGAGGGCCACCGTACCGCCCTGTATATTTCAACCAAACATATACATCTCCTCAGAGTAAAAGGACGCATTCGTCTTTATATTAGACGATCGACAAATCCTTATACCAAATCTTATGGAGCCAACCATCATGAAGGCGAGACAATACGAGCATCTACACGAACGTCCAGTCTTATATGGACAAACATTTTTAAGAACTTCACGAACACCTACAACTCTAAAGAAACTTCACGAACGCCAAGAACTACAAAATGCTTAGAACGCCAAGAACTTCAAAACGCTTAGAATGCCAAGAACTTCAAAACGCTTAGAATGTCAAGAAATTCAAAAGGCTAAGAACTGCAAGAATTCCAAGAATTTCATGAACTTCAGAAATCAGCGTTCACGAGCTATTGAATCAACACCAAGTCCGTATGAGAAAATTCATACCTACATATACTTACATACGTCAGTTGCTATTATTCAAATCAAGTTAACCACTCCGATGTGTGGTATAAGAAAAAGAGAAAAGGGATATTTTAACCATGTCATTAGACATAAATAATATTTGAGTTACAAAAAGAGAGAAAGAGCAAATACTCTAACGAAGCAAATATTTAGATAAAGATTACGAATTATAAGAAGAAGTAGAATTAAGAACATACACTGTAACCAGGAAGTCACGTTCGATATTCACCGTTATTTGATCATAAGTAACATTGAAGAAAAACATTCGCTTAGCTTATTGTACGGTTGCAAGAAAAAAAAAGTTGAACGTTTCAAAGAAAAGAAAATACAAAAGTAAAATCAAGAAGCGAATATACCAAATAAATAAGCGAAGAAAATATTAGAAAAGGAAAAGAGAGAAATACAAATGCCCATAAATAAAGGGACGCATACATAAGTATAATAACGTAGCACCTATTGTCAAAAAATATGAAGCAACGAAATATTTAATTTAAGAATTAGGACCATATAATGTTCCTACTAAGCATAGTACGGACAAATCCGAAGAAATATAATCGCACATATGCATACACTTAACGTAGAACAATATTTAACCAAAGCAAGAATAGCAATATGGCAAAACAGTTGCTAATCAAATACCCTTTCTCTATTAAAAGTAACATTTTTTTTTGTGTTTAACGAAATACGTCATGGTACGAATAAAAACTAGTATCACATATAGATTCCAAGACCTTGCAAAAGGCAAGTCGTTAAAAAAAAAAGAATAATACGACAAGCATAATTGGAAAATTGTTAGCTTCACCCTCGGATTCGATTATTAGGCTTCTCCTAATAATCGTTTTAAGGGGGGAGGTGTTACGTCCTGACGTAACGTCGCATTTATCTTTTTAATTTTGATTACGTTAAAGTTCTTCTGTTTTAGTTTCGCTACAATAAAAGTGACTTTCCACATTTTTCTTTTATTTTCGAACTTCTTAAGAGGAGAGGAGAGCGATTTTAGCGACGGAGATCGGAACAGGGTGAGGATGCGGCTTTACCGTGTAACGGTAATTTTTTTTATCGTTAACATATATTTTTATTTATCGTGAGAATTTTGGGCTCGATCACAGGAGTAATTAGTTTAGACTTCGTAGTGGTTGACAGTAGGGCTTTATTCCAAGCAAATAGTCTCATAAAACAAAAACACTTTTTAATTACGGTCACTCGAATTCTGCATAGTGACTATTTTAATTCCGCTATTTTAACAATTATTTCGACGATTATAATTTTATTTGGTATGCATCTATTCTTGGTATCATCGACGGTTTGTTTTCTTTCCGTGCGGTGGTACTGCTGTACGCTCCAGACACACATATACTCATACCACCAGTCACTTTATTCGCACTCACTCTTTCGATAGAGTGTACCAACTCTATTTATAATTCTTTCTCTCACTCTCTTATTCAGCGGTATTACTATATACTTGGTGTACCAATGTTTCACTCCACTAGTTATTTTTCCTCGCATTCACTCTTTCGATAGAGTGTATGACCTCTATGTACAATTCTTTTCTTCCACACTTATTTTGCTCAGACACACTCGATTATTTATATCTTCCGATACGAGATTCGCTTATCCATATTTATTCCTCCTATGCATTTAATCCTACTTATTCTCATTTAATTCTACTTGTTCTATCTACTACAATTTCTAATTCTATTTTCTACTCTATACCGAAATTTGGGAATTCCCTCGATTATTTTATTATTATTTCCTCTTATTTGATCCTAAATTCTCGGTATTCCTGGCCCGTGCTTTGGTTACAGGCCTATGCATTGGTTTTGACTCGTGAGCCACACACACACAACCACACGCCTCAGATTCTTTTTGGACAGAGTGTAACAACTCTGTTTACAATTCTTTTCTCTCTCACACTTGTCTCACTTTTCGTTCTTTCTCACTTTCTCGCGCAGGAAAAGCGGTTCCTCTGGTTCCAACTCGTTTAAAGTCCGCACTTGTTAATTTATTCTCTTATATACTATTTTCTTATTTCGATGCACTGAATTTCTTTGATTATATTTATTCACTTAATCCTATCCTGATTATTCCTAACTACTTCTAGTGTTCTTTCGTTTTTCCACGATCGACTAATTAACTTTCCTCCTCTTTACTTTTAAGATTAATCGTTTTCAAGACTTCTGCACTCTGAATTGACTTTAGTTGGGTTCGTCTTACCGAGTGACAGAGCCTTCCTTCCCGTGCAAGCGCTTTTATAGATGTCTTCCCACCCTAGTTCCCTCTACGTCACTCGGGACTTCGGCTTCAAGATTTTTCGAATTCGCTCGATTATGCGAGCGACCGTTGCCATGCCCCCCCCCCTGGCTCTCCCTCGTCGCCGAGCAAAGCCAGCTGGTCGCTGACCCGCCGTTTTCGGTGACGAACGAATTCCAGAGGCGTGACGACACTAGTTTTTATACTAGATCCGGGTTCGTCGGCCTAGCGTCCGCTGTACTCGACGCTTCAAATATAATTTCGGCTCTCATAATCGTTCGATAACATAATATAATCGCTCGATGGTAACTATGTTACAACCGACCGTCTCCCGGGAAAATGAATCTTGTAAAGATAAAATTTTTCAGCGCTCCCGATTAAAAGGCAAACTTTCAAAACACGGGATTAACTGCGTAGACCCGGTTATCGACTGCCATTTATGGATCTATGATTCAGCGCAGCCTTACCCTGAATCCTAGACCAGGGGTTCGGCTAGTCGCCGCCGGGGCGTTGTTGGTCATAGGGGAGCGGTTGGAGGGAACGCTATCACGTGACCAGGCGACCACACCATTTCTTTTCACTCTTGTCTTAAATCTTCTCTCTCTCTCTCTCTTTCTCTCTTTACAAAGATGATGAGATCACGAACAATTATTAACTCAGCAAAACAATTAACAAAAGTGGAGAAACTGTTGATTTAAACGAAAGATTTATGACTATTAAAGTGTTCACACGAATACTGTAGGTAAAATATCAGCAGCAAAAAGAACAATTATGCTTCCATATAGAAACTACCCAGGGCTGTCACTCGAAAACGAGTACAACCCATATTGAATTAATGAGCATACCAGTTGTAATCGGGTAATAGAAGACAAATCAGTACGAGTATATCGGGATTAATTTCCTTTTCCTCTTGAGATTATATTAATAAGTCTCTCGTAAAATATTGGAATTTATAATAAAAATACCATCATATATATATATACAGGGTGCGCCATCTCAATCTGGTCGATGGAAGTATTGAATAACTTAGAGAATTTTCAACAGATTTCACAAAGTCGTATTTTTTTATTAAATTTGATTCATTACAATTTATTTTGATTAGTTTCCAAAAACCACATCGATCAAATGTCCGCCTTTTTTACTGAGACAAAAATGAGCTCTTTTTTCGGCATTTTCCATTGTATTTGCCAGCGTCTCGGGCGATATCGCTGCGATTTCGGCTCGAATGTTGTTTTTTAGCTCCTCTATGGTCTTCGGCTTGTTGGCATAGACTTTACTGTTCAAAAATCCCCACAATAAGAAGTCCGGTGCAGTCAAATCCGGCGATCTTGGTGGCCAGTCAATATCACCTTTCTTTGATATCACACGTCCTGGGAACTTCCGACGCAAATAGTCCATTGTTGAGCGCGCAGTGTGACATGTCGCACCATCTTGTTGGAACCAAAATTCCTTAAGACCTTTTTCACGCATTTGTGGTAAAACAAAGTGTGCCAACATCCACCGATATCGATCCCCATTGACAGTTTCACCAGCTCTGAAGAAAAATTGTCCAATGGTGGTTTTTGAGCAAACACCGGCCCAAACTGTCACTTTCTCATCGTGCAATGGAGTTTCGTGAATAATATGAGGATTATCGGTGCCCCACATGCGACAGTTTTGTTTGTTGACAGCGCCAGAGAGGGTGAAATGAGCCTCGTCAGTCATCAGAATTCGCTCCCAAAAATCCGGCTCAGCTTCCTTCATTCGACTAACGTTATTAGCGTAAGCCAAGCGTCGCGGCTTGTCAGTTTCCAATAATCTTTGAGTCAACTGCACTTTGTACGGAAACATGTGAAGATCTTGCTTTAAAATCCTTCTCAAAGTGGTTCCACTGATGTTTAATTGCTGAGACCGGCGGCGGTATGAGACATTTGGATTTTCTGCAACACTCTGTCGAACAGCTTCGATATGTTCATTTGAACGACCTGGACGCGGTCGAGCTTGATGTTGGAGATTCGTTACAGACCCGTGCTCCATGAAATTTGAAGCTAAATGACGGATAGTGTCGCCTTTGGGCGCAGAACGTCCGCGATATTTTTTACGATACGCACGCTGAGTTGACACAACTGAACGATTATTTTCAATGTAAAGCGAAACTATTTCGGCGTGTTCTTTCGGCGTATAGCGATACATGGTTGAAATTGTACTGAAATGACCTATACGAAACGTGTTGTACGACGTTGGTCGGTTAAAATCTGTCAGAGTTATTCAATACTTCTATCGACTAGATTGAGATGGCGCACCCTGTAGAATATGTTATGCATATATAGAAAGGATAAAGGAAATATTAGGATTAATTTATGGTAAAATAGCAAAAAATAGACAAAACAAGAAAGAGATGAGACTAAAATTGAGTTGCAATGAAGCTTCTCCTGCAGGAAAGCGAGGCTGGCCGACTCTTCGCGCAACGATAAACGCCTTATCGCGAAGGGCTGAACGGCGATCTAGCCGACTTGCGTACGAACGAAATGTACGAGAAACCGAGTTAGGCGAGTCGCTCTCATGTAAAATCCGTCTCTCTCTCTCTCGCTCTCGTTTCTATAACACGAGAATAATTGTCTAACTAACAAGTTATTTAAGAAAAAGGGTTTAACAATAAGTACAGTAATTACTATCAGGAGTACAAATTGAAAATGCGGGATTTTTTTCTATTTTTGAACGTTTATTCTGAAAAAATGGTAACAAATGAATTATTCAAAGTATTGTCCATCGCTAGCCACAACTTTTTCCCATCTTTCTGGCAATTTACGGATACCGTCGCGAAAAAATTCGGCCGGCTTGGCTGCTATCCAGTCATCGACCCATTTTTGGGCTTCTTCGTAAGAATGGAAGCGCTGGTCAGCTAGGCCATGTGTCATCGATCGGAAAAGGTGGTAATCGGAAGGAGCAATATCTGGGCTATACGGCGGGTGGGGTAAGACTTCCCATTTCAGCGTTTGTAGGTATGTTTTGACCGGCGCTGCAACATGTGGCCGAGCGTTGTCATGTTGCAAAATTACTTTGTCGTGTCTTTGCTCGTATTGTGGCCGTTTTTCTTTGAGTGCGCGGCTCAAACGCATCAATTGAGTTCGGTATAGTGCTCCTGTGATGGTTTCGTTCGATTTCAATAGCTCATAATACACCACACCCAGCTGGTCCCACCAAATACAGAGCATGAGCTTGGCGCCGTGAATATTTGGTTTGGCCGTCGATGATGATGCATGGCCGGGGTAACCATATGATTTTTTGCGCTTCGGGTTATCGTAATGGATCCACTTTTCATCACCAGTGACAATGCGATGCAAAAAACCCTTCCGTTTTTGCCGTTCGAGCAGCAGTTCGCATGCAAAAAAACGGCGCTCGACGTCTCTCGGCTTCAGCTCATACGGCACCCAATGTCCTTGCTTTTGGATCATTCCGAGGGCTTTTATACGATGGGAAATGGCTTGTTGTGTCACTCCCAATGAATCTGCGAGCTCTTGTTGAGTTTGACACGAGTCTTCATTGAGTATTGCCTCCAATTCAGCATTCTCAAACTTTTTCACTTGGCCCGGCCGCTCTTTGTCCTCAACGTCAAAATCACCACTTCTAAACCGCACAAACCATCTCTCGCACGTTGAAACCGATGGAACATGACTCGGATAAGCCTCGGAGACCAATCGATGTGCTTCAGCAGCACTTTTCTCCAAATTAAAGAAGTAAATTAAAACTTCCCGCAAATGCTGTTTTGTTGGCACGAAACTCGACATATTGAGAGCTCAAAAAAACTATGAATTTGACACTGCGACAAATTGACACATACTGAAAATTAAAGCTATAAGACGTAGCTTTGACATGAACATAGTCACAGTACTGCCTGATGCGTATAGCGTTAGTAACGCCATCTGTTATCAAACCCGCATTTTCAATTTGTACCCCTGATAATTAAACGAATAACCAATAATGATTAGAATAAGCCATAATTCAACAAAAACATTTATACTAATAGGAGATTAACTTGCATACGACGAGTTAACTACAGAATCTGTAACAAAATTATTATTAGTGGTTTGATTTGAAAGATTTAATTAAGTTCCGTACAAACGCTGAAATTCTGAGCCATTACCATAGACACATCTACATAGAAGCGAGCATAAGGATATTACCTAGACTAGGAAAATCTATGGAGAGTAGGCCAAGAAGCGGGGTGTTAAAAATCGCCTCATTTTTAGGGGATAAATGCCTCGAGCGCGGTCCCGCACCTAATCGCGTGGTCCTCTGTGTATCACATCGCGCGGACAAATCAGAGCACGCCATACCGATGCACTTGCATAGATCTATGGCTCTGCATGTCGGGGAGCTACTCTGCGGAGTAAGGGGAATGGATACGTGTATGGTTGAGATAGACCACGGGGAAATTCTTATAATCAGGATAGGGTTTTATCCCTTCTTTTGAAACACCTGATTTTGATGAAACTCACGTATGTTGTGGAGCATCGAAAACTAAAAGACGCGTCTTTTTTTTATCGGCGGAAAAACATTTCTAAAGGGTGAAATCGCCCTTCAAACCTAGGCATGTCGGGGGGTGATTATGCAGTTTCACCCAGAAGGCGTCAACCGATTTTAATGAAACAAAAACCAAAATACTCCTCATTGAAGACAATAAAAATTCCACGTGAAGTTGGAGAAAAAAATTCATTTGCAGGGGTGAAACAGCATAATACCCCTAACTACGAAGTAATTATCCTTGAAAGTGAAAAGTTCGGAAATCAAGTAAAATTACATTTCATCAAAATCCGTGGTTCCGGATTTAGGAAAAGAAATTGAGTTGGTGTTAACAAAGACTGGAGAAGGAGAATTGGACCGGCGAGTCATCTAAATAAACTACAGAAGAATAATTAGTCGATGGGTTTAAAGTGAGATCGATTTAGGAGTAGACAGGTTTAAGACGAATAGGATAAGTGGATAGAATAATGTGTAGGAAATTGATCAAAAAGAATTAAGCAAGTAGTGTTTGAGAAAATTAAAATTAGGTCGTGTGGTTTTTAAATTGGCATATAAACAAGAATTGTACTGGCGTGCGAGTGGAGAAGAGACAGCGAGGAGGTGTAATGAGTGTGAGAGAGAGACTGCTATAAGAATAAGTGAGATATCGTTTCGAGAAGCGAGTTCAACGCGTTAAGCTGTATGTGAGTGCTAGAATCACTGGGTCAATACCAACAAAGAAAATCACAACAAATATTCAAGCCTGGGATACCAGGAATCCGTGTAAACGTGAAATAAAATAAAAATTGTAAGATAATCATCGAAATTACCGAAGTTAAATGCATTGTACGGGGTATCTGCGACCAGAAATTGAATAGTGACATTTTTATGAAATTGTTTTTCTATGAATAAACCCTACTCTCAACCACCACGAAGTCTACATTAGTTAGTCCTGTGATCGAGCCCGAATTCCCACGAAAAATTGAAATAATTGTTGACGATAAAAATTACCGTTACAACACATATTAATACAAACAAGATTTCCTTAATTACGTATGAATTTTAGTTTTTATTAAAAATTGATGAATGCATACACATATTTATACCACCAGCATTTGCTTAACATTACATTTTTTAAATAAAATACATTTAGATACATACGTATAAACACTTTTTATTACACTTTTTACATTTATACACGTATTTATGTAATTTCGTTTATTTTCAGACAAAAAACACATTTTTCAAGAAAAATATACATATATTACAAAAGATGTATAATTCATACACACACGCACGCACGCACACACCCCTTAATATTTATATTGATATTTACAATTTATACATATGATTATATACTATAAAAATATGTAAAATAGAAAAAGTTTTTAAATTTTTAAAATATTTACGTTGATAATGTTATGCCGGTACCGCGTAATTGGATTATTCGGTATTCGGTATAATATTAAAAAGTTATTATTTTTGGGATCGTTTGCCGATAAGGAGATGAACCTCGAGTTATCGATGAAAACGGGAATTTATATAAAAGGAAGTATTTATTATAGACAACGGTAACTTTTCGATGTCTATTTAAAAGTCAATGTAAGAATGTATTAGGTGCGCAACTAAATGCCCGCTGTTTTTCAAGAGGTGGCTCCAGTAGTAAGTGCTGGTCGATTGGAACATAACCAAAACGTCATGAACCACGCTTAGACATATGGTAAACAAACCGCTTTGACACATTAGTGATTTTGTTTTTGCGTCATATACTTTTGGTTGTGTGAAAATGTCTAATTTTGTGCCAAATAATCGTCATTTGCGGGAAGTGTTGCTCTTCTTCTTTCATTTGAAGAAAACGGCGGCTGAAGCGCATCGAGAACTCCAAAAAGTTTACAGAGATGCTGCTCTAAGGGAAACAACATGCCGTGATCGGTTCCGTCGCTTAAAAACTGGTGATTTTGATGTTGACGACCGTTCGCGTGAAGGAAGGCCAAGAACCTTCGAAGACGCTGAATTGCAGGCATTGCTCGATGAGGATCCGTGCCAAACGGAAAAAAGCTTGCTTCAGCATTGGGAGTTATTCGCCAAGCCATTTACAAGCGATTGCATGCGTTGAGAATGATTAAAAAACAAGGAACTTGGGTTCCTTACGATCTGAAGCCAACAGACGTTGAGCGTCGTTTTTTCGCCTGTGAACAACTGCTCCAGCGGCAAAAAAAGAAGGGTTTTCTTCATCGCATCGTTACGGGTGATGAAAAATGGATTCATTACAGCAACCCAAAGAGAACAAAATCATGGGGACTGCCCGGTCATGCTTCTACGTCGTCGGCTCGGTCGAAATTTCACGCTGCGAAGATTTTGCTGTGTATTTGGTGGGACCAGGGCGGTGTTATTTATTATGAGCTATTGAAACCGAACGAAACCATCACTGGGGAACGGTATCGAACTCAATTGATGCGATTGAGCCGAGCACTGCGCGAAAAGCGGCCACAATACGAGCAGAGGCACGAAAAAGTAAATCTATAGCATGACAACGCTCGGCCTCACACTGCCAAACCCATTAAAACCTACTTAGAAACGCTCAAATGGGAGGTCCTACCCCACCCGCCATATTCCCCAGATAGTGCGCCGTCCGATTATTACTTGTTCCATTCGATGGCACATGGTCTGGCTAATCAGCAGTTCAGCTCATATGAAGACATCTCAAAATGGCTTGATTCGTGGATAGCCTCAAAAGACGAACACTTCTACCGTGACGATATTCGAGCTCTGCCAGAAAGATGGGAAAAACTTGTCGCTAGCGATGGGCAATATTTTGAATGATTCATTTGTAAACATTTTTTCACAATAAAGTTGCATTTTCATCAAAAAAATACAGCGGGAACTTAGTTGCGCACCTAATACAATAATATGTTGTTTCGAGTATTTGACGAGGAACCAACCCGTTCTATCTTGAGTCTAATTTATAACTGTTTTTCGTAAAGCAGTTGCTAACTGTGTTCACGAAAATCCCTGAATTCGCAATTTTAGCGTTAGCCTATCGTCGAACGCCAAGCGAGTCGCTCATGCTGCGTCGGCGTTCTTGGGGTCGTCCGTACGATCGGGCATTGGACTTGGTTTCCTGTCTTGAACGAATTCCAATGTTTCTTTGCTATGGAATATTCCCGAATATACGAAATACGAAGTGAAATATTCCGCGGCACAACAATATTTACAATTTTTATATGTGTTTATATACTATAAAAAAATACAATACATACAATAGAAAAAGTTTCCAAATTGTTTTTGTTAAAGAATACTTTTACTCAGTCTCGATGCTCTACGTCTCCTTTAATTTTTATAACCAAAAGGTAAAGATAACTTATGACTAAGATGACGCCGTTTACGACATACGACCTGGCAAGTTTTATACATGGTCCGGGTGATAACATTGTGAAGGGGTGTTCTATTTATTAACGGAAATTGTAATCGTAGTAAAGCTTTATTAACGGTTGGTAATTCAGATTTTATAAGATCACTAATTTCTGTGAAATTAATTACTTTGGAATTTGTATAATTTAAACTCAAACCCTTCACCTTGCATACCGTGTCTACGATTGTTTCAGGGTCCTCGGTAGTGGTGACCGTATAACCATAAAATTTTGGACCCCGGAGACGAACGAATATATATAAGCATTAGAACCCAACGGAAGCAATTCGTTGATCAGGTTTCCAAGCAGGTCGCCTACCGAGGGCTGCCAATCATCAGCCTTACTCACGTAAATAAACGAATCGGTGTCGTATCATAAAACACGTCTATCTAAACGCTCGAACTAGCTGTATAGTTTTAAACGTGCTAGGTCGTCGTAAACGCCATGATTACTACGCTAGTTAATGGACTACGAACGACAGCCTCATTACGGGATATCCAATTCAGATATAGCATGTTATCGTTTACCGGTAGCAGCAGACGTTTAATTTCTTTATCATTGTCGTACAAATACAACAATAGCTTCTCGCGAGTTTCCACAATTTCCGTACGCGCTAAGTTATCTCGCCGACCTAACTTACCCCAGAAAGAATTTAAACAAAGCTTAGCGACCGAGCGTAGCTCTGGATTTTTTTTTATGTTAGCAGCGTTCAACCCGATACCCTCAGTGCGTTCGTAATTATCAATATACGGTTCGCAAGACGCCTCGTCGATACAGTGCTCGGGACACCCGCTAGCCTCCTGCTTTATCTTTAAAAATGTATTTACAGACTCTACAAACAAGCCACCCTCACGTGTATTGGCGTTATAAATTGTCGTATCGTACGCCCAAATGATATAAATTTTTTATATTTTATAACCACAGTCTATTGCTTTTCGCACTTCATTCGTCACCCAGGTACCTGTGAAAGCCCTATCCTCGGGATTTTCATGAATGCACGAGTCCTTAGTCACATCCTCTGCACATTTACGACACAAGGCGAACAACAGTTTCTCGTGCATTCGAACAGGTAGAACATAGTGAGAGAATCAGTGCGGAGGCAATATAGTACACTAAATTAAACCATTAACAGTGATGCATAGAGCATCGTACGAAACTCCTAACAAAGCCTCGCTTTCGGCACCCAGGTATATTTTAGGGTGCCCCACCGGGTAGCGGCCTGTCTTACATATACAGTGTAACGGTATTAAGCGTTTACATTACCCTTAAAGGGCTTGTTCGGACTCGAGCAGGGAGGAAAGTCATTTTAGGCTTTTGTAGTAGGTAAAAGTAGGGTTTAATCAAAAATATATAGATAGACTTTTGTGATACATCAAAGAAATCAATAGAGAATCCAAATATATAACCCTTTCTTCTGGTATTCTGGCTACCACGCGCCTTACAAGAGATTATTCCCGGGCACACGAGTGCGTTTATAATCGTGTCCGCAGGTGAATTTAAAGAAAATGTCTCATCATTAATATGGACTATGGTATGAGAGAAAACGTTGATAAGTAATATATTCTTGATGTGAAAGTATTCTTTCACTAAAATTGATTTAACAACAGAAGGATAAACGCCGCTTGATAATTTCTATCTGTTCGTTGCGATCCCTAGGTAACTGGTTTAGCATGCGTACCGTCGGTAACTAACCGGCCGCCGCTTGATTCTACCGCTGAATGGTTCAATTTCCAATATTACAGGCCCGTTGGTAGGAGTGGATATATATTTTTTTAAAGGTTGACTTACGCGTCCACCCGACCGCCGCTACGATCTGGCGTAGGTGGGATGCACTCGGAGTGCATGCGCAGCTACTTGATCTCTCAGGGCCATACCCTGTGCATTTATTGCCTTCTTATATTTTTCTGTTTATCTACGTTTATATCCCTACTGAAATTCTTATGCTCCTACTATGTATAGGCCTTTGCCATACCGCTAGTTATATTCCGTATTTTACTGAGTCCTAATTATTATCTTTAGTTTTTGATAGCCTAGCCCGTGTATTTGGCCGTCCTCGGCTACCAGAGTGAGAGAAAAGGAGACAGAGATAGACCGCTCTGTTGTTGTTTGGGTCTGCGGTGCGTTGGCCTCGGACGCAGCACCAACTCAGCTGCTTTCCGTCAAATGTACGTCAGGTACCACGGCTGGGCTCTCTCTAGATATTAATGCGGCTGCACCTAGCGAGGGTTGGCTGCTCTTCCTTCCTGGTAGCTGGACTTCTGCGTTGGCGGGACCTGCGAACAAAACTGTTCCCCGAATGCCGAAATTCTGGTCTTTTTATACCAGAGTCCCCTCCAGTTGGCCCATGCTTTTGGTGTAACTGTAGTTCGTGGCGGTCCTGTAGCCCATCTTCCTGTAGCCTACTAGTAGCCTTGGTACTTTTTGAAATTATTCGTTGGCTTTTAATTCTCTAACGGTGCTTTTCGAACGAATAACGGGACTTTCTCTTTGACGTAGCGGCCTAATGGTATGAGTGACGCTCGGTAGCCGTGCTCTGTTGTGTGCGTACGGAGCGTCGCGAGTTGCCGAGTACCAGCTAGTCTACTTAGTGTATGTCGCGCGCGGTAATGCAGCCTCGACGTATATATTGTGCTTTATAGGGAATCTGTAACAGGTGTACCGAGGATCTCTGTACTGTTGTCTATCTTTCTCTCGCTGACCCTTGTCTGTTCTTTTTCTTTTTTTTATTTTATTTTTATTTTTATTTTTATTTATTCATTTATTTTTTTTATTCCTGATCCGGGGTCGCTCTGTCTCTTGCCTACTGTGCGATATATAATTCTAACCAATTAATTAATGAACCTTAACTCCGTTAGTTACCAGAAATTACTCCTTTTTATTTGATCCATTAGATGTGGTGACGATAATCACCATGGATCTTTCTTTATACATTGAGATAATAATAATAATAATAATAATAATAATAATAATAATAATAATAATAATAATAATAATAATAATAATAATAATAATAATAATAATAATAATAATAATAATAATAATAATAATAATAATAATAATAATAATAATAATAATAATAATAATAATAATAATAATAATAATAATAATAATAATAATAATAATAATAATAATAATAATAATAATAATAATAATAATAATAATAATAATAATAATAATAATAATAATAATAATAATAATAATAATAATCCCGTGTCGGGTTGATGATCCCGCATCGGGCGCCTCCCCAGGTCGCGGATAGGGGGACGCCTTCCAGATATGGAAGGTACCGAGAATTCTCGGGGTGGACGAAAATCTAGGAGCTGCCCGTGATAGGGCCGGGGCGCAAAGTGGCCCGACCGTATCGGGGAAGGGGATCGTCTACCGACGACTCTAACCTCGCCAGGAACGGCCACGGCGCTCCCCGGTTAACGGGCGCCATAAGGAAACCGGGCTGGCGTGAAAACCGGATCAGGTGGACAAAAACCCCGTCGCGGACCAGCTCTGCCCAAGCCAAGGTGGGAGCCAGCGTGCCGAGGGCTGAATGGCACTGGGGTACAGTGTCGCGCACGATGCCTATAGGGAACCGGGCGAAACCTCATAGTATGAAGCCTTACCCCCACAATCAGGCTCTGTGGGGGCGGACGCCCATTCCTGGCTACTCGTGGGAACAACATGGACAAAACTCAACAAACAAAAACAAACACCGATAGTGGTACTCCGTCAGGGGTACGACTATCAAAAAATACGGACAGGGCAACACTGCACCTTCCGAGACGGGACAGGACGGACAGCGTGTCGAGTGCAGGGAGCGGGGTAGGCTATACCTCTGCGGCCTCTACTCACGACAGTGACAACAGACGTACGCGCACACAGACGGGACAGATGAAAGATACAAAAACGGACGCCACAACACTACGACAGAACGAACCTGACGTGACGGAGCTACTAATGCTCATACAGAGGACAGCGACGAAAATGGCCGAGGCAGCGGCAATACAAAAAAACATGAATATGGCAGTGAAAACCGGCATAAAGACGGTTCTCGAGGCCGCCGACGCTGCACTAAGCATACAGAACAGGACAGACTCAAAGGGACAAATGGCGGCAGACGACTTGACGGAAACAGAAACGGAGACACACGAACCGACAACGCGACCGTCAAAGCGTAAACGGGAGGCGACAAAGACCCCTCCGGAGGCGTCGCGTAAGCGACCCCCAAGGACGGAGGACGATGGAGCCTGGACAAACGTGACGAAACAAAAAAGGAAAAAAAAAACGACGGAACCGAAAAACAGGACGGACGAGACGAACGCACCGACCCGGGCTGAAAAGCGCAGACCGGCCCCCAAACATAGGGGAACGGCTGTGCTGGTCAAGCCTGGGAAAGACAACACGTACTCGGACATGGTGCGGAAGATTAGGACGACGGTCGACCCGACGAGCAGTCACGTGCAGGTGACGGCTCTAAGGAAGACCAAAGACGGACGGTGTCTTATCAAGATACAGACAGACACGGACGGACGAGAACAGTTTCAGCGCGCAATTCAGGACGCGGTCGGAGACACAGGCACCGTCAGGACCATGACCTCCAGGGCGCAACTGGAAATCATGGACTTGGACTGCGTCACCACCGCGGATGACGTGATCCAGGCGCTGAGACGAGAAACGGGACGAGACGGCGACTTCGGGGTCCATATCTTTGGCCCGAATCGCGCCGAGCAGTACATGGCGGTCTGCGATGTGGAGTCGCGGGAAGCCGAGGTGCTGCTTCGGCGGGGACGGGTCGGGATAGGATGGGTGCACTGCCGCGTCCGAAAACGACTGACAGTGACGAAATGCCACAAGTGCTTTGGCTATGGACACGTCAAGGTCAACTGCACGAATACGGACCGGACAAAAAGCTGCAGGAAATGCGGCGAAACGGGACACTACGCAACGGACTGTAAAAACAAACCGGCCTGTCCTTTGTGCGCTGAGGCAAAGCACAAGGACGCGGCGCACCTCGCGGGTTCCGGGAGGTGCGCGGTGTTCCGAGCTGCGCTGGAGGAGTGCAGGAAGCAGGCCGGAAGACGGACAGAATAGTTCAGGGAAACCTGAACAGGAGTAGGACAGCAGACATGCTACTACCACAGATAGCTGACGAACATGACGCCGACATTCTGATCCTGTGCGAACCGTACAGGAGAAGAACGACACAAACGTACATTACGAACGAGACAGAGACCACAGCTATCTGGGTGAGGGGCGCTGCCCAATCTCGAATAGTTAACTGCGGTGTCGGGGACGATTACGTCTGGGCAAGGGTCGGCGCTGTCACTTACGTCAGCGTATACCTGACACCCAACTGCACCGCGGCGGATTTCGGGAGGAAAGTGGCGCTCCTTGAAGACGGAATCAGGAATCTGCCCGGAGACGTTATCATCGGGGGAGACCTCAACGCGCGGGCGATCGAGTGGGGAATAACAACAACGAACAAACGTGGACGGCTGCTGCTGGAGATGGCCGCAAGGCTAGACCTGGTAGTAGCAAATACGGGAAACGTACCGACATACAGACGACCAGGGTTTGGAAACTCTATCCCTGACGTCACAATGACATCGGACAGAATATCGCCACGGATAGGACAGTGGCGGGTTTTCGACGGCTATACGGCCAGCGATCACCAGTACATTGTCTTCGAAGTGGCAGGACAAACGGCGACGAGACGGACGAGGACCCAGTACCCCCCGAGGTGGAACCTCAACAAACTCGACTTACGAAAATTTTCGGAGGAGCTGGCGGCAGCACCAGCACCAATGACGAAAGTCCCCCCTGAACTGACTTGCCGGCGAAGGGCGGAAAGACTCACGGATGAGACGGCCAAACTGACGGACCGGCTGTGCAACAGCACAATGCCGAAACGACGACATAGACCAAACAGGCAACCACAATACTGGTGGACGGACGAAATAGCCGAGCTGCGCAGGCTCTGCTTGGCGAACCGCCGACGAGTTACGAGGGCTGGGGGAAGACCCGAAAGGGAAAACCTCCAAGCCACTTACAAGACGTCACGAAAAACACTTACGAACGCCATAAGGGACAGCAAAACGCGATGCTGGAAGCAGCTCTGCGAGGAGGTGAACGAAGACCCCTGGGGAACCGGTTACAAAATTGTGACTGGCAAACTAGGGGCCCGAGTTCCACTTGAACTCAAAGATGCCGAAACCGCAGAACGAATTGTTGACAGACTGTTTCCGACCCACCCGATACGGACGAACGTGACAGACGACACGGAGGCCCCGGCGGCCCCCATATTTACCGCGGAGGAGCTCACTAGGGCATCCAACGCAATGAAGACTGGTAAGGCACCGGGACCAGACGGAGTACCGGCGGAGATTATCCGGCTGATGGTCAATCTGAGGCCGGAGATATTTCTCGACCTGTACAACACATGTTTGACGACGGGCACGTTTAGCGACCGGTGGAAGGCGGCAAGGCTAGTTCTTATCCCCAAAGGTAAGGGCGACCCCAATACGCCGTCAGCCTACCGGCCGTTGAGTTTACTCGACACGACGGGTAAACTCAAACTCTACGAACAATTACTGAGACCGAGACTGACGGACGTGATACAAACCAGCGGAGGCCTTTCAGACCTGCAGTTCGGCTTCAGGAGGGGTCGATCGACGATTGGAGCGATCCAAAAAGTGGTTGACTCCTTCCTGGACTTAGAAAGACATTGCCACGCAGCACGACCTGTCGTTCTGCTGGCAACCTTGGACGTCAGGAACGCCATCAACTCGGCCAGGTGGGTCGATATCCTGGAGGCGCTTGAAAGCAACTTCGGGGTTCCGGCTTACTTGGCTCGGGTGGTGGAGGACTACCTGAAAAACAGACAGATTACGTACGAGACGACTGAAGGACCAGTGACGAGGCAAATCACCGCCGGGGTTGCACAGGGGTCCATACTGGGACCGGACTTTTGGAACGGACTTTACGACGGCTTGCTCAGGCTGGAAATGCCGCTCGGCGTACTACTCATCGCTTACGCTGACGACGTGGCGGCGGTGATCACCGAGCGGTCTCCGGATCTGGCACAGCTAAAACTGAACCAGACGATGCGACGAGTGGGACGATGGATGACGGATCACGGACTACAACTCGCGACAGAAAAGACCGAACTGACGTTCCTTAGTAGAAGACGTATACAGACGAGACTTCCTATGTTGGTCGGGACGGACAAAATCGTGGCCGGGGGGGAAGTCAAGTATCTGGGGGTAACTCTGGATACGAAGATGACCTTCTGGCCTCATATACAGAAAACAGCTCAGAGGGCGGCCGAGAGGATAGCATCCCTAAGCCGCCTGATGGCTAACACGACTAAACCGAGACCGGGCAAACGACCACTTTTAATGGCGACGGCCCACTCGATCCTCCTTTACGGCGCAGAGATCTGGGCAGATGCCCTGAACACAAAGAAGTACTGCCACGCGATGACGACGGTACAAAGACGGGGTGCGCTGAGGATCGCCTGCTCCTATCGAACTGTATCTGCACAAGCAGTTTTGGTGGTGGCCGGCGTAATCCCCGTAGACCTCCTAGCTTTCGAGCGAAAGAGGATCTACGGGAAAAGCGCGGACATAAGACAGGAGGATGCGGCAGTTGCAGAGCGCAACAGGACAATACAGACTTGGCAAGATCGATGGACAAGAGAACGCACAGGCAACTGGACGAGACGACTTGTAAAGGACCTGAGACCGTGGATCGGAAGGGAGTTTGGGGACGTGAATTTTTACGTTACCCAGCTCCTGACCGGACACGGCTACTTCCGAAGGTACCTTTACAACATGAACAGAGTACGGACGCCAGACTGTAAGTACTGCGGACACGAACGAGACGACGCGGAGCACACATTTTTTGTGTGTGACCACTGGACAGAACTGCGACTAGAACTCGAGACGATTGTTGGTAGCATCACCCCGGACAACATTGTCCAGGTGATGCTCCACTCAACAGAATGGTGGCAACTAGTTGCCACCTATACAGAGACGATACTGCGACGAAAAAACGTAGACGGCTGCCTCACCTAACTGAGCAGACGGACTGACGTGACGCGACAGGTTACAGACAACAAGACGAACGGACGAACACAGACAGAACCCCCAGCCAGAAGTAATATCGAAATAGTTCCTGGTCTGGGGGAGGGCAACAAGGAGAGGGCGGTTTAGTGGGTAGGCCTACTTTTTTGGGAGTCCCACATACCCCCCCAGTTCGAAAGGCTGGGGGATATCCGTAAAAAGGATTCCGCAACTCCTTGTAAAATAATAATAATAATAATAATAATAATAATAATAATAATAATAATAATAATAATAATAATAATAATAATAATAATAATAATAATAATAATAATAATAATAATAATAATAATAATAATAATAATAATAATAATAATAATAATAATAATAATAATAATAATAATAATAATAATAATAATAATAATAATAATAATAATAATAATAATAATAATAATAATAATAATAATAATAATAATAATAATAATAATAATAATAATAATAATAATAATAATAATAATAATAATAATAATAATAATAATAATAATAATAATAATAATAATAATAATAATAATAATAATAATAATAATAATAATAATAATAATAATAATAATAATAATAATAATAATAATAATAATAATAATAATAATAATAATAATAATAATAATAATAATAATAATAATAATAATAATAATAATAATAATAATAATAATAATAATAATAATAATAATAATAATAATAATAATAATAATAATAATAATAATAATAATAATAATAATAATAATAATAATAATAATAATAATAATAATAATAATAATAATAATAATAATAATAATAATAATAATAATAATAATAACAATAATAATAATATAATATAATATAATATAAGAAATATAACTTAAAAAATTTTGCTTTAAAACCAGATTTTAAATGGATTCTCCATCGGATCCTCCCCAGCTAACACCATCGTCCGATGTGTATTCTCCCGTACTGATGGAGGTTTCTTCGCTGCTACTGTAGCCTGAATCTGGGTATTCCATCTGCGGCCAGAAATTTGGATCCAAGAAGAGTCCTCCATCGGTTCCCCAATCGAATTGGATTGGATTTTCGGCTAGAACCACCACCCGGTGATGGAGTAATTGGTCTCTGAGCGAGATCCGTCGTCCATCCTCCTCCTCCATTCAGATTTCGACCCACCGGGCTTGGGCATTCGTTTCGTCGGGGACGACCGTCATGTTCCAGGTGACTGCCCCGATGATCTGGAGAGTCACCGAGATGCCTTCGTCTGTCCAACCCTCCTCAGGTGGACCGACCTGGTGGAGGCCGACAGGAATTGCCTGGAACGCCAGATATTGTGCCTCAGGGGGTAGGGTGTGCATTGGGCGATTTTTGCTGCCACATCCACCCCCAGGTCCCCCAACCAGACCAGGACCTGTCCATCCTGGTCTTCCTCTGTCGTTATGATGCCTCGGTGGCATCCTTCGATGTTTCGGTATAGGACCTATCGTCCGATGGCGGATTCTCCTGGTGTCAGTTGCCGTATCCCCTGTCCCTCCACAGAGATCTCTTGAAAAGTCTCCGTTTTACGTTTTCCCGGACCCCTTCCGGATCTTCTTTATATACGTATATTCGTTGGGGGTTTGCAAAACTTAACACCGTAATGTTGTAATGATCTCCGTCCAAGTTGGTTATCGGATAATTCCGGTAAGACATGTTGACTCGATTGATGCTTGCTCTCCGGGGTTCGGTTTCAGACTGGCGTTCGTCTGCCTCGTCGTTGGGGAATTCAAACTGAAAAACGTCCTCTAGTACATTGAATCTCTGCCCGGACACCAACCTTTGATGTTGTCGTCGGTTAGCACTGTACATCCGTCTCGGTCAATCGGATACATAATGTCCCAGCGTTCCGTCTTGGTTCTTTTTATATTGCAATATTCCAAAATTGTCTTCCAGCTTTTGACGTTCTTTTTTCTTCCAAAATCTATTTTTTTTAGTTTCCAAGTTTTTATTGTGTTTTTCGTGGATGGTTCCATTTCCAGAAATTTTCCGGGGTCTTGGTGCTTAGTTGCTGGCCAGCGGTCTACTGCCTTTGCCTCTCGACAGTACGGGTATTATTCCTAATTTCTTTGTTATAAAAAAAAATTCTGTAATTTTAAAATTCTTTTCGTTACACGATCCCATCTATGTACTGTTTGGCTCCTCTAGATCTTCATTATCGGTCCTGGGTGTTCGATCGATGGTGTATTCCGGTATTGTTATCTTTCGTGGACATTGCCTTTGTTTACCTTCTGTAGTCTTGTCCAGTAGGTAATATTCCTGCCGATTGCTGCTCGAGTAATTCTTTTTCTTCACAGATGCCTCTACGATGATGGTTGTTCGGGGTTTTTAGAAGTCTTTTCCTAACTTCTAGCTACTTGCCTACACTTACTTCCTATAATTCCTATTTATATTCTCATTATTTAAAAATATTCTCTCTCTTTTCTGTATTTGTCGATAAATTCCTTTTACTACTATCCCTTTATCTGTATCTCTCTTTATCTCTTTCTCGATTGACTATTATTACTATATCTGTTATTATCATCATCTCAAAAATATTCTTAACACTTAAATTCTATTTCTTATTCCTACTCTTTATTATTATTGTTATTTATTTATTTATTTATTTATTTATTTATTTGTTATTTTTTTATATGGTCCGATTTATTTTCCATCGTTCTATTTTTCCTCGTCTTCCTCTTCACCGCGGTACACTTGGTACTTGGTGAGCAAGCTGGCGTGAAATTTTCCGCGTATCCTCTTCGTGAGTGGGTCCATGAGTTCGTAGGTGGCTAATCCCACGCATTTTTTTATCTCGTATGGGCCTACACGGAGAGGTAAATATTTCGATGTAATTTGGTTTGCTGGATCAGAGACATTGAGTGCCTTTACCAGTACTAAATACATCTCCTTCTTCAAAAGTTGTTAGTTTATGTGTACTGTTAAAGCGTTCGGCCCTCTTTGCTCCCTTTTTTATAATCCTCTCTCGGGCAATCTTTATCTTGGCATCATAGGTGAGTGGATCATCCTCTTCGCTCGCCAATATTCCTAACCATTTATTCCACAGCCGGATTGGTTTTTTTTTCGTTGTAGTTCCGTTGGAGTGAATTCTGTGGTTTCGTGATGGGATTCATTTATGCAGTCTTGCACTACCTGCACCCATTTGTACCAACTGGCGTGATTGTCCCTCAGGAAGGTCCTCAAAAATCGTCCCAACTCTCGATTCACTCGTTCCACAATATTACCTTGAGGATGGCGTATCGAAGAGAATACTGCTTTTATGTTCTCATCCTCCAATTTTTTTAGCCAATTTTTCGCAGTAAATTGTGTTCCATGATCGAATTGGATACGATTTGGTTTCCCAAACTGCGGAATATAATCTTGCAATATCCTTTTTATTACCGTCGCTGTATTCGCTTTTCGCATAGGAAACAGTACTACGTATTTACTAAATGCATCGATCGTCACTAAGATGTGTTTCACCCCTCCAATCGATGTTGGTAGAGGCCCATAAAAATCGATTGATATTAGGTTCCCCGGCCTCTCGGGAATAATCGTCTGCATTTCGGCATAATTTGTCTGTACTGCAACCTTGCTGCGTTCACAGATATCACAGCATGCGATGAGTGACCTTGTGAGTTTTACCAGGTGTGGATGTGAGAAATCTTCATCGAGGATACGGAAGCATTTCCGGGCTCCGATATGCCCATAAAGCTCGTGACATTCCAAAATGATTTGTCGAACCAAACATTTCGGAAGTACGACTTTCCAGATACGAGCTTTCGTGTGTTTCTGTAGGATGCCCTCACGTAATCGTAATTTCTTCTTTTTTTCGGTGTCGGTTTCTTTTTCTAGCGTTTCAATAATTCTACACAAATCCTCCTGGTCCCTTTGATGCTTTGCGATCTTCTTCATTTCTTTTATTAAATCCTTTGATGCCTTCGTGCCAGAGTTGCAGCAATTACCACCAATCCTTTCGATGTATCCTCGTTTCCTTCCATACGGCTCAGAGCGTCAGCAACCGCGTTCTTTTTTCCTTCGAGATGCTCTATATCTAGATCGTAATCTTGGATTGACAGGACCCACCGCATTAATCTTTCTGCCGTGAAGCGACATGTTTTAAGAAATATTAATGCCTTGTGGTCAGTCTTAATATTTATTTTGGCACCTCGAAGATAAGTTCTGAATTTTTCCAGAGCCCATACAATAGCTAATAATTCCTTTTCGGTAGTCATATAGCCATGTTCTGCTCCTTTCAGTGTCCGACTCGCAAAAGAGATCACCTCGTTTTCTCCTTTGTCATTTTCTTGTGATAAGATGGCTCCAAGCGCATACCCACTTGCATCCGTGGTTAATGTGTATGGCTTCTGTACATCAGGAAATCGAAGAATCACGGCTTCGCAGAATAAATCCTTGACTCTGTCAAAAGCTTCTTGGTGAATTATGTCCCATTCCCGCCTCACCCCCTTCCTTAGCAATTCTAGAAGTGGAGCGGTCTCGTGGGCATGGCGGTTGGTAAACTTTATATAGAAATTTATCAAACCCAAAAATCCTCTCAATTGTTTCAGATTTTTCGGTGCCGGATATTCTTTAATTGCCTTAATCTTCTCAGGATCGGGTTTCAGTCCCCCTGTCGTGAGAATGTGGCCGAGAAAAGACACTTCTTGTCGAAAAAAATGTGACTTTTTAAATTTTAGAGTCATCCCGTGCTCTTTAAATTGCAGAAATAAAATCTCTAGATGAGTGAGATGTTCCTCATGGTTTTTCGATAGTACCAGTAGGTCGTCAACGAAATTTATGACAGAATCTAACTCGTCTAGTACTATGTCTAGTGCTCGAATCAAACTTGCCGTACTTGTCTTCAGTCCAAAAGGTGTCACAGTAAACTCATAGCATTTTCCATTGTGCTGGAATGCAGTATATTTCGTGGAATCCGGGTGTAACGGAATTTGCCAGAAACTGCTCGTGAGATCTAACGTCGAGATTACTGATTTTCCTCCACATCTCTGGAAAATCTCCTCGATAGGAGGTTCATTATTATGATCGTTTACCAGGTAATTATTAAGTTCCCTGGCATCTAAACACAATCGAACACTCTCGTCATCCTTTGTGACTGGCATTAAAGGGTTAATAAAAATACTTTCGGATTTCTGTATTACCCCGTAATCGAGCATCCGCTCGATCTCTCGTTGGACTTTATCTCGTTGTGCCAGTGCCACTGGGTACGACCGATGAAAATATGGTTTTGGATCCTTGAGCGGCAAATGATGGATATATTTCGACATCCTTCCTGGTCTTTTATCGAAGATCACCAGATTTCTTTCGACGATGGCCTTGAAATTGTTTTTGATATTAATTTCGAGATCTTTGCACTCTTCCATCTTCTCCTCGAATTCCCTCTCCGATAATTGAAATTCTTGAGGCATTGCGGTTGATTCTTCTTGGATGGTGCAGATCTTTTTACCATCCTCTTTCGGTACCGAGCTCGGATCAGCTAATTGCCATAATCCGTTCATTAATTCTGCGACTACCAGATCTCTGACCGCAACACATTTATTGCGAGCATCGACGGAAATCTGAAGATTCATCATTCCGTCAATACCGATCAGGATCGGTCGCAGCAGTTTCGGAACAATTAATAATTGGATCTCTCCTTTCGATCCATATGTATTTGCTCCTACCATGATCTGTTTCTTTACTCTTTCCGCCTCTCCGCCAAATGCTCCTACGACCTTCGTCGAAGTGACAGGCAGTGTGGGGCATTTCTCAAATTTTTCTTTATATTGATAAAAAAAATCTTCTGAAATGCAGCTTACCTCACTGCCACTGTCAATCAGACTTTTTACCGTCACCCCCTCGACCTCCACGGGAATCTCAGGACACCGAGGATGTACATCGTCGTACCATTTTTCCTCCTTCCTCGGTTCCTCTCGTAAGAATTCTCGTGGATCTTCGGTGACCGTAAAGACCGGGTAGTCTCTCGCATCTTGGTCATTGCCGCTCCATTTTTTCGCCGCTTCTTCAGACTTATTCCGCTGATTATCGGCCTTACTGAGGGTTGCAATTCCCTGTTCTTGGCTCGAAAGTTTCGGTTTTTCAGTATTCCTCGGAATGGCTTGGTTCTTGGATGGCTCACATGCAAATTTCCCCTTGTCCGTCTTCGACTCTCCTTCCATTTCCGTCTCTTTTATTACTCTTCGTTCCTTCCTTTTCTTATTCTTCTTCTCCACTACCTAGCTTGGCTCCTCCTCTTTTTGTTTTCGTCTTTCGT
This sequence comes from Cylloceria caligata, assembly GCA_963942595.1. NCBI lineage: Eukaryota > Metazoa > Arthropoda > Insecta > Hymenoptera > Ichneumonidae > Cylloceria > Cylloceria caligata. The sequence continues at coordinate 63,618,162 of OZ012706.1, read as the reverse complement.
TTATTCCCGTTGCACCTCGTCTTTTGCTCTCTTCCTTCTTAATTTTTCCTACGGGCGCAACGTCTAAGCGTTTCCCGGATTATTTCTCTGAGAAACGTTTTGTTGCACTCGGGCCGCTGGAGTTCCCGTGCTCTCGATGAATGGTCCAGGAGGATGCCCCTGGATCACATTCATCTGTCTTGGTGGCTCCTGCTCTCTCCTCGGAGTTGGTGGAGGTGTCTGTTGCCATGCCGCTGGTCGAGAATTCCCTTGGTCACGTGGTGGCGGGGGAGGTGTCTGGTACCGCGGCGGTTGTTCTTGTGGCACCTGCTGCCATGCTGGTGGTCGCATATTTCCATTGTATGGATGGCTCTGCCAACGTGGCCGGTTCTCCGTATCTCGTGGCGCCTGCCACTCATTTCGAGGTGGTCCACGCCATCCTTGATCCCTCGGTCCTCCGCGTCCTTGGAGATCTTTTCTCTGACTACTTCTTTTACTGTTTAGAGGTCCCGCCATGTCGATGCTCTCTAGTAATTCAAGGAATTCTGGTACCGAGCTGATCTGGCGGATCCTAACCGCACATCGGAATTCTTCATCAAAATGTTTGGCCAGGCGACGGATGATGGCCTCATCAGACATTTTCTCCTCGAGGTCACGAGCATTCCCAAAAATTAACGTGGCGTATTCAGCCCTTGTACGATTTTGGTCTTCGGTATCATATGTTCCGAACTCGAGGTTGCTGCGGACTTTGTCCTGCATCTCTCGTGTCCAATACCGTGCCGTGAATGCCTCCGAAAATTCAGAAAAACTATGGATCGTACTTTCCACCAGATGCCACCAATTTTTCGCTTGGCCCTCTAATGCGTCCTTGATGACGAAATGCACGTCCGATCCTTCCGTTCCTGCGGCCTCGCAGTATTCTTGTAACTCTTTTAAGAATTTCATTGGTCGTTGTTTCCCATCGGCTGCAAATTTTGGTGGTTTCTGCGCTACTGCCTGGAAACGGGTGAGATTTCCTGCCTGGAACATCGAGAATCCACAAGCCGAATTTTGCATGCCAGTGGTAGCACGTCACTCTAATTCCTTGATCCTTACTGCGTGATTCTCGGTGACAGTCTGATTTCTTTTTATTCGCTCTTTGGCCTCCTCCATCTCCCTTTCAAGTCTTGCCCGGATTGCCTGTTCATTGATAATGACATCCCGCTGATAATCATTAATAACCTCCTGTTCTTTAACGATCTCTTGCCGGACTGCCTCGATTCTATTATCTGTCCGCTGATTCACCTGGTGTATGCTGCTCTCGACATGTCCTCGCATATCCTCCTTGAGCGTTGCTGTCCTTGAAATACAAGAATCGTTCGCGTCGTTTAATTTCGCCTCGATCCTCTCGAGTTTTTCATCTTGTCCTTCTTTCATGTTTTGTAAGAAGGCTATGATCTGACTCATGCCGACCGGATCAGGTACAACAGGGAGGGTATTCCCTAGCACCGGAGTTGACTGTCCTTCCCCTTGTACGGATGACTCGTTTAATTCCATCGTCTGTGTGATACTATGGATCTCAGACAAACGTGCAATCTCCTCGCGGTCTCGTTGACGCTGTCGTCCCAATAGACCGTCTGCTGTGGTGGATTCCCACGCAAGAGACCGTTCTAACAGAGATGTACATAATTCCTGACTCGCATCTAATAGTGCCCGCTGGACCAAACGATTTGCAAACGTTGACTCGAAACGCATAATTCTTCTACTTGGCACCCACTACCAGCCTTTTTTTCCTATGCTCGAGTCCCTGTTCGGGCGCCAAATGTAACGGTATTAAGCGCTTACATTACCCTTAAAGGGCTTGTTCGGACTCGAGCAGGGAGGAAAGTAATTTTAAGCTTTTGTAGTAGGTAAAAGTAGGGTTTATTCAAAAATATATAGATAGAATTTTGTGATACATCAAAGAAATCGATAGAGAATCCAAATATATAACCCTTTCTTCTGGTATTCTGGCTACCACGCGCCTTACAAGAGATTATTCCCGGGCACACGAGTGCATTTATAATCGTGTCCGCAGGTGAATTTAAAGAATATGTTTCATAATTAATATGGACTATGGTATGAGAGAAAACGTTGATAAGTAATATATTCTTGATGTGAAAGTATTCTTCCACTAAAATTGATTTGACAACAGAAGGATAAACGCCGCTTGATAATTTCTATCTGTTCGTTGCGATCCCTAGGTAACTGGCTTAGCATGCGTACCGTCGGTAACTAACCGGCCGCCGCTTGATTCTACCGCTGAGTGGTTCAATTTCCAATGCTACAGGCCCGTTGGTAGGAGTGGATATATATTTTTTTAAAGGTTGACTTACGCGTCCACCCGACCGCCGCTACGATCTGGCGTAGGTGGGATGCACTCGGAGTGCATGCGCAGCTACTTGATCTCTCAGGGCCGTATCCTGTGCATTAATTGCCTTCTTATATTTTTCTGTTTATCTACGTTTATATCCCTACTGAAATTCTTATGCTCCTATTATGTATAGGCCTTTGCCATACCGCTAGTTATATTCCGTATTTTACTGAGTCCTAATTATTATCTTTAGTTTTTGATAGCCTAGTCCGTGTATTTGGCCGTCCTCGGCTACCAGAGTGAGAGAAAAGGAGACAGAGATAGACCGCTCTGTTGTTGTTTGGGTCTGCGGTGCGTTGGCCTCGGACGCAGCACCAACTCAGCTGCTTTCCGTCAAATGTACGTCAGGTATCACAGCTGGGCTCTCTCTAGATATTAGTGCGGCTGCACCTAGCGAGGGTTGGCTGCTCTTCCTTCCTGGTAGCTGGACTTCTGCGTTGGCGGGACCTGCGAACAAAACTGTTTCCCGAATGCCGAAATTCTGGTCTTTTTACACCAGAGTCCCCTCCAGTTGGCCCATGCTTTTGGTATAACTGTAGTTGGTGTCGGTCCTGTAGCCCATCTTCCTGTAGCCCACTGGTAGCCTTGGTACTTTTTGAAATTATTCGTTGGCTTTTTATTCTCTACCGGTGCTTTTCGAACGAATAACGGGACTTTGTCTTTGACGTACCGGCCTAATGGTGTGAGTGACGCTCGGTAGCCGTGCTCTGTTGTGTGCGTACCGAGCGTCGCGAGTTGCCGAGTACCAGCTAGTCTACTTGGTGTATGTCGCGCGCGGTAATACAGCCTCGACGTATATATTGTGCTTTATAGACAATACGTCGCAACAGGGTGGCCGATTTATCTGAAGACATTGAAATATTTCGAAAACTACGCATCAGATCGAAAAAAGTTCTGAATAAAATTTGGTCACCTGGAAGGGGGTCATCTAATGATACTAAAGTTGATCCCTCACCCTTACCCCTGAGGTGTAAGTGGGGGCAACTTTGAAATCGTAAATGGGAACCCCTATTTTTTATTGGAGATTCGGATTCCCTATAAAAAAAAGTAACTTTTATCTCAAAATTTTTTTTAGATTCGTGATAGATGGCGCTGTAATCGCAAGAGACCTGATTTTTGCGAATATCTCGAGAAATTACACATCGGATCGAAAAAAGAAAAAATACATGTTTCATTTTTCAAAAAGATATTCAGCGATACGAAACTCCATCCACCCTTCCCTCCATCCTCACCCCATTGTGGTGAAAATAAAAGTTGCTTCAAAATCGTGATTGGAAAACCCTATTTTTTTCCTGGTTTTCCCTGACAAAATCGATTGATTTGACTTTATCGTTGATATGAAATTTTCTGACACATGGCGCTGCAATCGAAAGCCTATATTCGTATATCAATAAGTTAACAACTACTTTTAGCGTTACCCGGAAACAACGACGTGGACGTAATAGTTTTTGTTCCCATCGGGGTGCTCGTTTTAGGTGAGTCCCCTTGCCTCTCAAGATCGGGGTGCTTGTTTTACGTGAGTCCCCTTGCGTCTCACCATCGGGGTGCTTGTTTTACATGAGTCCCCTTGCCTCTCACCATCGGGGTACTTATTTTAGGTGAGTCCCCTTGCCTCTCACCATCGGGGTGCTTGTTTTAGGTGAGTCCCCGTGCCTTTCACCATCGGGGTGCTTGTTTAAAATGAGTCCCCTTGCCTCTCACTGCTTAATAAATTAGATTAAATGTTCGAAATTGTGACCTTGAACTCCTAGACACTTAATTATTCTTTCCTCGAATGATTGTACACAGGAGAGGAGCATATCTGCGGGAATTTCAGCGCAAGCGTTTCCTATGCGCTGTATCATGTTTTCACGAGTTGTTGGTGCGTGTTGAAAAACCTTATCTTTTAGATGACCCTACAGAAAAAAATCCGGCGATGTCAAATCAGGCGACTGTTACGTCCTGACGTAACGTCGCGTTTCTCTTTTTCATTTCGTTTACGTTAAAGTTCTTCTGTTTTGGTTTCGCTACAGTAACAGTAACCTCTCACATTTTTCTTTTATTCTCGAACTTCTTAAGAGGAGAGGAGAGCGATTTTAGCGACGGATATCGGAACAGGTTGAAGATGCGGCCCTACCGACCGTCTCCCGCGAAGAATTAATCTTGTAAAGATGGAATTTTTCGGCGCTCCCGGTCAAAAGGCAAACTTTCAAACCATGGGATCTACTGCGTAGACCCGGTTATCGACTGCCATTTATGGATCTATGATTCAGCGCGGCCTTACCCTCAATCCTAGACCAGGGGTTCGGCTGGTCGCCGTCGGGGCGTTGTTGGTCATAAGGGAGCGGTTGGAGGAAACGTTATCACGTGACCAAGCGACCGCACCTTTTCTTCTCGCTCTTGCCTGAAATCTTCTCTCTCTCTCTCTCTCTTTACAAAGATGATGAAATCACGAACCCCTATTAACTAAGCGAAACAATTAACAAAAGTGGAGGAACTGTTGATTTAAACGAAAGAGTTATGACTATTAAAATGTTCACACGAATACTGTAGGTAAAATATCAGCAGCAAAAAAAACAATTATGCTTCCATATGGAAACTACCCAGGGCTGTCACTCGAAAACGAGTACAACCCACATTGAATTAATGAGCTTACCAAGTATAGTCGGGTAATAAAAAAAAAGATCAGTATATCAGGATTAATTCCCCTTTTCTCTTGGGATTATATTAATATGTCTCTCGTAAAATATTGGAATTTATAGTAAAAATACCATCATAAATATATAAACCATGTTATGCCTATATAGAAAGGATAAAGGAAATATTATGATTAATTTATGGTAAAATAGCGAAAAATAGACAGAAAAACGAGAAAGAGATGAGACTAAAATTGATTTGCAATGAAGCTTCTGCTGCAAGAAAGCGAGGCTGGCCGACTCTCCACGCAACGAAAACGCCTTGCGCGAGGTCTGAACAGCGATCTAGCTGACTTGGGTACGAACGAAATGCACGAGTAACCAAGCTAGGCGAGTCGTTCTCAAGAGAAGAACTCTCTCGCTCTCTCTCGTTTCCATGCATAAAAATACTTGTTTTACCAGCAAGTTATTTATATGAAATATGTTGCACATATATATATAGAATAAAATGAAATGTTAAGATTATTTTACAGCTGAATACCCATAAGTAAGACTAAACGAGAAAGAGAGAAAAACTATAACATGTTTCAATAAAGCTTCCTCTGCAGGAAAGCGAGGCTGGACGACTCTCTGCGCCACGACGAACGCCTTATCGCTAGGGCTGAACGGCGATCTAGCCGACTTGCGTACGAACGAAATGTACGAGTAACCAAGTTAGACGAGTCGTTCTCAAGTAAAATCCTTCTCTCTCTCTCTCTCTCTCTCTCGCTCTCGTTTCTATAGCACGAGAATAATTGTCTAATTAGCAAATTATTTAGGAACACTTATTAACTATAAGAAATCTAACGTCTAACTAACAAATTATCTAAGAAAACTTATTAACTATAAGTGGAGTAATGACTAATTTAACGAATAACCAATGATGTTTAGAATAAGCCATAACTCAACAAAACCATTTATACTAATAAGAGATTAACGCAGAAATCAGGTTGCATACGTCAAAGTTAACTACAGAATCTGTAACAAAATTATTACTAGTGGTTTCATGTGGAGGATTTAATTAAGTTCCGTACAAGCGCTGAAAAACTAAGCCATTACCATAGACACATCTACATAGAAGCGAGCATAAGGATATTACCTAAACTAGGAAACTCTATCGAAAGTAGGCCAAGAAGCGTGGTGGTAAAAATCGCCTCATTTTTAGGGGAAAAACGCCTCGAACGCGTTCCCTCGCCTAATCGCGTGGTCCTCTGTGTAGCACATCGCGCGGACAAATCAGAGCGCGCCATACCGATGCACTTGCATAGATCTATGGCTCTGCATGTCGAGAAGCTACTCTGCGGAGTAAGGGGAATGAATACGTGTATGGTCGAGATAGACCACGGGGAAATTCTTATAATCAGGATAGTGTTTTATCCCTTCTCTTCTTTTACGAGCCTGACGACAAGAATTTTCGACGCTCAGGAGCCCTATAAAAGGCCGCGAAAATCGGCCGGCGACACAGACTTCGACTGACAGTTTCACGGGGGGTTAAGTAGAGGACTAATCACTAGCCTAACAGTCAATAAGTCGCCGGCAGTGAATTAGACTTTTTCCAAGGCAACAAGTAGTACTGTTTGCCGGGAAATGAAGTAGTACAGAACGATAATTTTTTACCACGGCTTAATTTTCACAAAGTATAGTTTTAAGTAGTACAGATTAAGAGTACAGTACTTATAATTATTAACGCTTGTAAAATCGGGAATATTGAACGTGCAACATTCAACTACTCATGTAGTTTTATTTCAATAAATAATTATTAATACGCACCAACGCCTACGTTCGATTTTGAGTCTGTTTGACTACACTAATCTACGTCCAACCAACGTTCAACCGCAAGAACCACAGCAACAAACAACCGTAGGTATAATTTTCAATTACCAATTAAAGTGAAATCTTGCTGCGCGTGAAATTGTCATTCAAGTCCTTCCCCATTATTCGTGAAGTGATTATCCCCAACCAAGAACAAAACGCACTCCAGCCCTATCCCGAGTAATTTTCCGCGAGGTTAGACTCAAAAACGGGCTTGCGTCTTCGTTATTTTCTCGTCGGGTGTGGTAAAGTATAATATTTTCTTTTATTTCTAGGCGATGGTTAGTGTTCGTGAATATTATTAATCCTTAGGAATAACATTCATTCGCATAATATAATACATAGTTGTCGTCTTCTATCTTGCTTCACATATGGTTCGAATTTCCTCTGACTTACTTATACATTATTTCTTTATAATTTTGACTTTAAGACTTTTTAACTTATCTTATATAATGTTGGTGATTCGGGTACTCTTTCCTTTCAACTCTGGGGGTTGTAGTACCGTTCCTTTTTTGTCTTTTCCCGAACCTCCAGGAAACCGTCAAAATATCGACTCCAATCGTAAACGTTCATCAAAGTCTCGTGTAGTTCCGATCGCTCGACGTTGTGAGTATGGAAAGTATGAGTATATAGTAGATCCGTCGAGATCGGCGTCCCCAGAGCGAAAGTCTCGAGCGCAGGACGCTTACTACTCAGTAGGCTTACTTTCTATACTCGATCATGCGCATTTGCAGACATAATATTTCGATGAGTCCAATCTATCGGTGATCGCTATTGGACTTATCGACATTCGGCGCGAAAGATATAAACAGGAGATGAATAAAGATTCACTTCTTACAAAAGGGGGAATTTATTCTCCTTGACCAGAGCACGGAAAAGATACACCGAAACGTGAGATCTATGTTAAATTCGTGGGTTCGTAAGATAGGCCGCGATTTTGACGTAACAAATTCTGGCGGCTCGTCCGGGATTTTAGAGTGTTAGTTTTGTTTAAACTAATATTGTGTAAAAGAATCAACTGAAAAGAAAATATTTTTACTTTGCCCTTTTTACCGTGGTTTTGTAAGCCGATTTAATCCTCGAAAATCGATTTTTAAATTTTTATTGAGTTTCAGTGATTCAATGCATTTCACGAAAAATAATCCCTCTTTGTTACTGAATTTTGTAAAACAATTGAATTTATAAAATCCACCTTTTCCCTCTTTACCGCATTCTCGAGAATTGATTTATTTTACAGAAATTGATTTTTTACTTTTTATTGAATTTTAACGATTCAATGCTTTTCATGAAAATTATCATCATTTATTACTGAGTTTATAGAAAACGATTTAATTCATAAGATCTGACCCTTCCCTTTTGATCGCATTTTTGAGAATTGATTTATTTTAAAGAAATTGATTTTTTACGTTTTATTGAATTTTAACGATTCAATGCACTTCATGAAAATTTGTCATCATATTTTATTACTGAGTTTATAGAAAACGATTTAATTCATAAGATCTGACCCTTCCTTTTTTATCGCATTTTTGAGAATTGATTTATTTTAAAGAAATTGATTTTTTACTTTTTATTGAATTTAACGATTCAATGCACTTCATGAAAAACTATCATTCTTTACTCCTGAATTTTTATAAAACGATCTAATTCATAAAATCTAGCCTTTCCCTTTTTATTGCATTTTTAAGAGTTGATTTATTTCACAGAAATCGATTTTTTTTTTACTTTTAGTGAATTTTAACGAGTCAAGCCATGTCATAAAAATTTACCATCTTTTTAGAAGAATAACAGCTATTATTCAAGTTATACGGTAAGCCTTCTTCGTAAGTAAATTGACCTTGTGGAAATCAAATGTGGAAACTAATATTCGATAAAGACTGGTGAATAAAAAAAAAGTAGAGAAGATAAAACTTGTATTGAAAGACATATACGTGGATATATATATGTCATACCCGTAGTTCGAGGACATTTTTTAAAACCTAATCCATACTCCCAGGACATTTATATGCTTCCAGGTCGGTCTCGGAAATTTTGTATGTAAATCGCTTGTTTCCAGGACGGACCTGGGAGAACCGAGGGGTATATGTAATATCTCCAGTTCTGGGCCGGTCCTGGGAGCAAATGATCCGTATTAAAAGAGTTAAGACTCCAAAGTAGTCTGTACTTTGGAGTTTCTGGTTCTGGAACGATCGGATTATTAATCGATTGCAAATCTTCTGGAGATGCTCGCCTGACGAGTCTGGTTCGGAATCAATGTGGGTTATAACCCGAACTAGCAGGTTATTGTGGCTTGGTCGCTTCACGCCATCGCAATGTGAGTGTACTGTGGGCATCGGTGAGACTTTGGGAGTGTCCGTCAAATAAGCGTCTCAGGGATATTACGTCTGTATTACAGATGGCCAACAACTATTTGAAGTACGACACCAATGTGCTTTACACACACAGCATATTCATATTGCTCGTTAAGTTTTCAAATGTTTGATGAAACGACATTACAGAATAAGCACCTATTAGTGAGTGTGCCTTGGGCATATAGTAGGCTGCCTATTGTCAAAAGACCAGGAAGCATGCGGCTCATGTACCAAAAGGTCCTGGAACTATAGAATCGATACCACTGTATTCGCAGATTATTAATATAAGTTTTTCAAGAATATTTTACTCTCTCAATAACATCACCGCATAATAATATTATCACATTCGCAATACTACTACACTCTCAATAAAAAACAAATGCATATTCGCCATAATATCACACTCCGAATAGTATGACGTTTCTAATAATAACCATGCTCTTAATTATATCCCTCCTAAAAATATCATCCTTCCAATAATATCGAACTCTTAAGAATATAACAATCCCAATTATATCACACCCTCAATAATACCACGCTCTCAATGATATTACACTTCTAAATGCAACTATCAAGCACGTTAACATTTTTCACAGAAGTGTGGGTACTTTATTCATGTTAGTATTTTCATTGTCAGCGTTTGGACAGCACCTATTTTGAGTGAATTGAGTACGTTCCATGTGTACATTCTGAACCAAAACTGAGTTTTAGTAAAAATTTTGAGTACTTTCTGACGAGGTAAAACACCGATTAATTAATTAAGAGCTTTCTCTCTCTTTTTAAATATCCGTTTGTAATTTTGAGGAACGAATGAAAAGTCGCGAATTCTTTATATTTTCGTACAAAGGCTCTATCATACTCAAAAGGAATCCGGGCCTTTTAACAAATAGATTTATGAATTCTGTGACAGTCGAACGGTCGGCAAGGTAGCGACGGTTCAGAGACGAGAGAGAGAAACAAAATTAAGTGTGCCGCCCGAGAATCGAACCCTCGAGCCTACGGCTCGCAACGTGACAGGCAAGAGTGCTAACCACTCCGGTAGGGCCACCTCTCTTCTCTTTCGTTCATGTCGTCTAATTATACGTCATGTTAGAGCATCACAACACAGCCTTTAAAAGTTCTTAAAAACAGACATTTCAAAGAGGAGAGAAAATTCTTTAAAAATTCATATACAGGGTGGCCGATTTATCTGAAGACATTAAAATATTTCGAAAACTACGCATCGGATCAAAAAAAGTTCTCAATAAAATTTGTTTGCCTGGAAGGGGGTCATCCAATGATACCAAAATCGATCCCTCGCCCCTACCCCCTAAGGTGGGGGTGGGGGCAACTTTGAAATCGTAAATGGGAACCCCTGATTTTTATTGCAGATTCGAATTTCTCATAAAAAAATAAGTAACTTTTAACTGAAACATTTTTTTCGATTCGTGATAGATGGCGCTGTAATCGCAAGGGACCTGATTTTTGCGAATATCTCGAGAAATTACTCATCGTATCGAAAAAAGAAAAAACACATGTTTAATTTTTCAAAAAGCTATTCAGCGATACGAAACTCGATCCACCCCCCCCCCCCCTTAACCCCCTGGGGTGGGGGTGGGAATTTCTCGAGATATTCGCAAAAATCTGGTTTCTTGCGATTACAGCGCCATCTATCACGAATCGAAAAAAAATGTTTCAGATAAAAGTTACTTATTTTTTTATGGGGAATTCGAATCTGCAATAAAAAATAGGGGTTCCTATTTACGATTTCAAAGTTGCCCCCACCCTCACCCCAGCGGGTAGGGGTGAGGAGTCGACTTTGGGATCATTGGATGACCCCCTTCCAGGCGAACAAATTTTATTCAGAACTTTTTTTGATCCGATGCACAGTTTTCGAAATATTTCAATGTCTTCAGATAAATCGGCCACCCTGTATATTCAACAAAATCAATAAATTCATTCCACATGACAGTAAAAAATGTCGCGGCATATTGCTGTAATAATTTATTAACAACTTTTTGATATTATTATTATTCAAAATCAATGTTATTATCATCGTCAAAATGATTGATTTCCTTGAGAATTGTATCTCAAGATGAAGTACCCGAAATACTTACTGAAACGCATTTTGGTTGGGAATGTATATGTGAAACATCCTCAAGGACCTAGAAATAATCATAATGTAACATTTAGAGCCTAAAATATGTCATACTGTCAGTTATTTGAGGAATTCATTAAGAGTACATTGACGTAGTTTGATAAATAATGAGTAAACTACCAGCCACTGATTTGAATAAGTGAATGAATGAATAGAAATTAGTAAATGATGAATAAATGGAACATTATTCGGAAACTCGAGCTCGCTTTGAGGTTGTGGGTACTGGAAGTAGGTGGTCCTGGTACGTAAGTCCTGGAAGTATGCGATTCATTTTTATAAAGCCCGCTATGTAGCATATTGGTAACAACGAATAAAACCACTTGTGCGTGGGGATACCTGCGATCATTCAACACGAGCAAAATAAAAGACTTAGCGGTGTAAGGAATTAGGCAAACCTAACCTTCTAAGCTATATTTCTAAATGTATAATGTAACATGGCTTTTTTCTGGCAACGTCACATACCATTATCAAATCAATGAAAACCGAGGGATGACAGAGAACGACGAGTATACCCCTTCCAGGGATGCTAGTAAAAATAAGATAACTGATAGAGAGTCGAGATAAGAGGGGGAGCTAAGAAAGCGCAATAACCGATTTGTTAATATCACTGTTAGAGTCTTTATTTAGCATGAAACTATCGAGTAGGTTAAATTTGGTATTAGAGGCTGCCTAAAAGTGGAAAAATTATCATTGAGAAGTTGTCGAAGAGTGTGAAAAGAATTATTAGGTTTGAGTATCTACCACACAACACACGGTAGAGATTGATTCTTACGTGAGGTGGATCTAATATTACAAGCTACGATTCGAAAATACTGAAGAGATCTGGTATGTAATCAACCATCAGATAGGAGTTATGGAAGTATGCGATTGATGTATATAAAGACATCGACGAAGCGAAACTGTTGCACCAGATAAGAAGGCTATTTCAATCGCTTACACGTAGATATACCTACCATCATTCACCATGACAAAGTAAAAAATTAGGATAATCTAACCTTCGAAGCTGACTTGCATTGAATATTGACATAAATATTTCACGTGTACTTTAATATTACCAATTACTTAATTAGTAGCAAACGCTTGACAAGTAACACGAACTTGTTTTTAACAGACATAACTTTGGTGTTCTTCGTTAAATTATAGAATGTTTACTAGAACAACATTGAAGAAGTAGCAGCTATTCCACTGACAGCTTGTTCAGAGAATGCTGCGGGTTTTCAAAAGACCTCGAAGTATTCGGTTTATATACTCAAAGGACCTGGAAGTGTAACATCAGTTTCACCGGATTCATGAATGACTTACATACTTTCTATTCATGGATATGTATCGATTCACACCGTTGATTTCCTAGTAATTATATAGCCACACACGGTAGAAACAGATTCACGAGTAAGGTGAATCTTATATTGCAAACTACATTTTGAATATACTGAGAAGATCTCGTTTCCAGGTCATGGGCACTGGAAGTATGTGATCTATATATGAGAGTCCTGGAAATATGGGATTAACATATATATATATATATATATAGATATATAACATATTTCTGCAACTGATATCTTTTTAATTGCGTCTTTGCCTGTTATATGCAAAATCGCTGCAAGAATCTCGGCAACTAGGCCTACTTTCTATACAGGTCTATATTGGTGGACACGAAACGTTATATTTACTTCGTGTTATTTTGTTTAAGTCCTCTATGAACGTTTAACCGCACATATACGCGGTAGAAAACGTGGAGCTATTTTGTCCATGCACTGAAAATAAAATGTCACTTCTAGCCAAATCCTGTTCATTTCGAGCTCCCTTATGTGCATATCGGACCTTGAAGTATATGGAATATCTATATGAGGCAATCTGAGCCAAATAGATAGGTCGGTGACCTTCACCGTTGTTGATTTTTTTCTCCTTCTAATATGTTGCAGAGCGGTACAAAAAAACATCACCCATCAAGGTTTCGAATTTTTCGAAAAATGTTGTAGCTTTTATTACGGAAAATCTTCAATTAGTAGTTGGGCATTATCGATTTTAGTTTTACATTAAGTTCTATGCTCTGAAACAAAATTTTCAAGCTCGTTCAAAGTTGCATGTGAGTTTAGACTGCATATCCTTTAAACGAAATTAGTTTTTTTTCATGATTGTTGTATGAATTTTTCAGGAACAATATGACTAAATGAAATATTGAAGATCTCTATTATGCGATTATCGGGATGAAGAAAACCGTTTCAAATAATTTTGAACCTAGAAACAAATTATTTTCAATCGTTTCTAGCGATTTTTTTTCAAACGAAAAGTTATTCTTACGATTTTTTCATTCATCAATACATCATATAGACCTCAATATTTTTTTTTGCATAATATTATTTCTGAGGAATTGTATGGTACAAATTTAACGGGGCAAAAATTAATTATTTTTATAGGATTTAATCTAAACTCATCCCTATCTCCAAACTAGTCATCAACATTTTGTTTTAAAACATAGCATTTATTGCACAAACCTGAATAGAATCGACGGTGGCCAACAGTGTTTATTAAACATTTTCGTTAACAAGAACTTCATCAATTTTAGAAAAATTATGAAACTTGATGTAAAGGGTGGTTAAATTTTAAGGGCCGATGTTGAATGTGAACCACACCTAAACGTCAAGTTTTTTTCTGCATTTCATTTGACGTTTCTCAATTTCAGACTAACTCAATTTGAACCATGGAAATATACACAATCGAGCAACGCGTTAAAGTTATTCAGGCTTATTATGAAAATGGGCGTTCAAATAAAAATGCATATCGTGCACTTCGTGATTTTTTCGGTCAATTTAATCGTCTAAATGTGCGTACAATCGGATAAATCGTGCAAAAATTTGAGCAAACCGGGTCTGTAAGAGATATTAAAACACCAGTGCATGCTTGTACAGCTCGTACTGCAGAAAATATTGCTGCTGTTCGCGATAGTGTGGCTGAAGAGCCGTCCACCTCAACTCGTCGTCGTGCCCAACAATTGCACCTCTCACGCTCGTCGTTGATGAACATTATGCATAAAGACTTGCATTTACACACTTATAAGGTGCAATTGACTCAAGAACTAAAGCCTCTTGACCATTCCAAACGTCGTCAATGGTCAGAATGGTGGCAAGAAATGGCAACAGTGGATGATCAATTTTCGAAGAAAATCATCTTCAGTAATGAGGCACATTTTCACCTCAGTGGATTCGTCAATAAGCAGAATTGCCGCATTTGGGCGAATCATAATCCAAGAGTGATTGTCGAAAAACCAAGAGTGACTGTTTGGTGCGGTTTATGGGCTGGCGGCATCATCGGGCCGTATTTTTTCCAAAATGAGGCCGGTCAGGCAGTTACTGTGAATGGTGTTTGCTATCGTGAGATGATAACGAACTTTTTATGGCCCGAATTGGAAGATATGGGTGTAGGCGATATGTGGTTTCAACAGGACGGTGCCACTTGCCACACAGCTAACGAAACAATGGCTCTTTTGCGCGACAAATTCAATGGCCGTGTTATCTCACGTGGTGGCGATGTCAATTGGCCGCCAAGATCATGTGATTTGACACCGTTGGACTTCTTTCTTTGGGATTATTTGAAAGAAAAGGTGTACGTCGATAAGCCAGCAACAATTCAAGAGCTAAAGGATGAGATAATTCGGCACATTAACGGCATAGAACCTCAATTATGCCTAAGCGTCATCGAAAATTTGGACCATCGGATAGAGGTGTGCCGCTGAGGTCGCGGCGGCCATTTGGCCGATATTTTGTTCCATACATAATTGAACCATACCATATTATCATAATAAAAAGAATTGACAATAATGTCGTAAATAATTTGTGTTTTATTCAAAATCAACATCGGCCCTTAAAATTTAACCACCCTTTATAATATGATATTTTTTTACTACCGCTCTATCACATAATAGAAGGATAAAAAATGGTGAGCATCATAGACTTGTGTTTAAGAAATGTTCACAAACTACTTCCAGGTGTTCAATGGAAATATTTGAAATTTAGACTGCAGATTGGACCCGCGTTGTCATAGAAATCTCCATCTTCGTTGTGAATCGATACGTATCCATGAATAGAAAGTATGTAAATCATTCACGAATCCGGTGAAACTGATTGTACACTTCCAGGTCTTTTGAATTTATAAACCGAATACTTCGAGGTCTTTTGAAAACCCGCAGCATTCTCTAAACAAGCTGACACTGGTATAGCTGCTACTTCTTCAATGTTGTTCTATTAAACATTCTATAATTTAACGAAGAACACCAAAGTTATGTCTGTTAAAAACAAGTTCGTGTTACTTGTCAATCGTTTGCTACTAATTAAGTAATCGGTAATATCAAAGTACACGTGAAATATTTATATCAATTTTCAATACAAGTCAGCTTCGAAGGTTAGATTATGGTTGATAACACTCCGACGTTGACGGAGTGAGGATACGTTCCTATTGTGCGTACTTTGCGGAGCGCGTCTCTGTTCGCCGTTTGGAAGCACTCTTCAGCGAAAATGATACTCCTGGGTCTCGGCCCACGAAATATGCGAAAAGTATCCAAAAAGACCTTGAACTATTCGACTCAAGCCAGATAACATCAGAACTACTATTAACAAATCTTATTATATGAGGTAATCCATATCATCTCGATAAATGGTTGACCCCTTATGTTTTATTTTCTGCGTAATTTTTCCTAAGAATCTTTGAGTTGAAATGGACCCTCAGGAATAAAAAAAATTTTTAATTTGAAATAGTTTCGGAGGTACAATTTTTTCAATTTTCACAATCGGCACAATTTTGCATATATTCAATCGTTCATAGCTCTGGTTCTAATTTATGAACGATTGAATGTCTATGAAATTGTGCAGATCGTGAAAATTAAAAAAATTGTACCTCCAAAATATTTGATATAAACATTTTTTTTTTAATTTCGATGAGTCCTTTTCAACTTAAGGTTTCTCATGAGAAATTACGCAGAAAATTAAAAAATCAAGAGGTTAACCATTTGTTGAGGTGATATGGAATATATATTCCAGGGTCGTTGATCCCAGAAATTCGCGATATGTATCTAAGTATGCCTTGATGTTTGAATTAAGTTCATAACAAAGAATTATTTTCGTTATAGATATTAGCCATCGTAATGTATTTCCTCAGCACTCTGAATCCTGGGTTGTACAGTTTCTGGAGAGCTTTTGATGCTACATTCATGATGAGCAGACACAGAAGAACAATCATTGTAAACTCGCTAGCATTACCAGATAATAGACTCGTAATTCCATTTTCTGTAATTCTTATGTTTTAATTATATACTGAATGTAATATCTGGAATTATACGTTACGACGTCTATGTTACCAGGGATATAAGAAGGCAACAATTTTGGTTTTCATGTATAGTTGTATACCTCATGTCCCGGAAGTATACAATACTTATGTTGCAAGACCCGGGAGTATTCATTTCGAGCTTAAATATTTGGGTTCCATTTATCTTATTTCGAACTTGTGACGACAGTTTTATCACAGTATTTTGGGAAATCTTATTGCTGTTAAAGTCGTGTGATATACCGACGGGAAGAGATGATAATAACCTCCGCTTTCCCACATTTTCTACGCCGCTTAATATTTTCATAAGAAGCAAATACACTTACTTAGTGTATTAGTTAATAAATATCAACGGATATCTATCTTGCGATTTAAATATTATGCTGGTAGAGAAATTCTATCAGGTATCTCAAGCTTTTTTGTTTAATTGGCCAATCGCTTTCCAGCTATAATTCATTAATAAGAATACCTGAATGTAATTTGAACTTTGTACATGTTGTTTTTATAAGAGATGCATTACGTGCTGTTATCGACCATTTGTGCAAGCTTGAAATTTAGGTTCTGTGATTACTTTCGTGTATCGAGGCCTGGAAGTATACAATTCGTTTCCAAATTGACAGATTACTTGCATCCAAAAGTATAGTTGCTAATTATGGCTAAATGCAGCTGCAATTTTTATTCGACTTTTATGGATCTCTCTTATTCATTTTTATTTTCGCGTTATACCGATAAGGTACTCCCGTCCAGTAGTACATACATGATTATTTTATGTTACTTCTCACGTTCACTGATTTCAAGTAAGGAAGTGAAAGGTATAAAATTGCGGCAATTTGAATTGAAATTTGAATGAACTGATACGACTAGTGTATTTAGTAAGAAATGAGAGGAAAAGACTCGAATTGAATAGATCCAGGCCCCTTTGTATTCATTAAATACTTATACATCATGAGACCTCAAAGTATCTGCAAAAATCGAAATATACGCTACCATATAACTGAAAGTATTCTTTTAGATGCAACCAGAATGACCGATTATAGGCTCCGGTTTTTTAATCAAAACCAACGGTTCATTGGTACCATAGCGTTTCTTTTTTCAAATTACTTTTACTCCATATATTTATTTATCAGGAATGACGTTTGAGAAGTACTGTGAATTGTAAGCAAATATCCTTCTATTACTAACAAGTGTGCAGCTGATTTTTTACCATATTCGTTTATTCCAATTGAGGCTGTGAATAAAATAAAATTCTAGCAAATTAAATTAAGATTTCAAAAGCCTGATGCGACTACAGTGATTCGTAAGGAGCGAGAGGAAAAGGCTCAAATCAAATAAATAGATCCAGGTCCGTTTTTGTATACATTCAATACTTCTAGGACACGAGACCTGGAAGTATCTGTAAAGATTGCGACCAAATAACCGAAAATATTTTTTTTAGATGCAAAAAGAATGACCAATTTTTAACTCTAATTTCGGAATCAGGACCGAGTTACGAGCTTGTACTTAGCAGTACCATAACTTTCCTTTTTTCAAATGATCCTTAATCATGTATTTTTTCATCAGAAATAACGCCTGAAAAGTACTGTGAATTATAAGTGAAGAATTTTCTATTATAGTAGCAAGTATGCAACCGATTTGCCATATTTGTTTATTCTAAGTAAGAATGTGTAAGAATACTTTATAATCTGCCCGGAACAACGTGAAGACTCGAGAGATGATAGCATTCTCTCATCTGTGCATCATGCATCAAGCAATATGTTATGTACCATATAAATATAATTCCTCATTGTGAGCTTTATTCGAATAGTTCTAGGTCTATTTGAATACCAATAGCACACTTTTAGGTCACGAGTTCCTAAGATATCTATCATTTGATATTTAAATTTGTATATCTGTAGTTCACCAAATGATCGATTGAAACTAGCATAGCGTGTATTTCTTGATATTTTATTGTGGTAATATGAGTGAATATATCAGTAGCAAGATATCTGTATGACCGCAATAATACGTAAGGACCAACATTAATTTATGCGTTCATATAATCTCGAATCGAATAGTTCCAAGTATTTTGGGATATACTTCTGTGATATGAGATGCGAAAGTAATGTAAACTATAATGTAAATTGTTGAAGCAATCCACCATCGGCAGCTTTATCGTCTATGCTTAGTTGAGAAAGTTGATATACAGTCACGTTAACGATAAGAGTCTGCATCGAATATTTCCAGGTCTTTTTGGATATACATTATCACCATTGATATATCAGGGACCACGGGCGTGGGAATATTCGGAGTATGATAACGTATATATAGTGCCATGGAAACTACTGTCTGTATATCAATAAATAGACTATACATCACATATATGCCGTTTATATAAGCTTTGTATACATTAAAAACAATACCTAATTTTTGGACCTGGAAATATTCGATTGACATACATATATATATGTATATATATATATATTGTTGAGAATCCGTCTGGTTTGACTGATCTGTGAAATTATTGAAATGGCATGAGTACTCACTTAAAGCAAGAGGAAAATAAAACTAGACACATAGATGGTATGGTGAGGAAGTGGTTTATTTCTACCTTCCTGGTAATTATTGAAATACAAGTTTGTTATAAATTTAGACCAAAAAGGACAAATGTCAAAATAAGTTTCAATCTATAAAATGACAAAATAATATAATAAAATGCACCGAAATTGTGAGAGTTAGAATTGAATATAAACAAGTGAGTTGACTTTTGATTTATGAGCTGAGAGCCAGCACACAATTATATTAATTGTGCGCTGGGAGCACTGAGAGTGGTGCGTGTGTCGCAGCCTGTGCTGCGGACCACGCCACGCTATGAGATAGATGAGTGCTTAGATTGAATTAAATTTGTGAATCCAATTCAGAATGATAATGTGAGCTGCACACAATTATTATTTGTGTGCAGAATTTAAACTTGAGACAGCGGTGCGTGCAACGTAGCGAGAGCTACGCAGCACGACACGCTGATACCATTGAGTGCGAAAATGTTTGTGTGTAATTCACTGCAACCACTCAGCAGTGTATTGCAAAGTGGTTGCAGTGAATTAATGAGAGCATTTGCAATAACCTTGCTTGAGTGCTAAGCCTGTGTGTGAAACCAGCTACGCAGTCAGCACTGCGTAGCACAATACAACATAGAATGAGGATGCAGGAAATGAGCAAGGTATAGTCACTGTGCTTTCCCAGCAGATTTCCGGGAAGAAAGCACAGTGAATATAAACACCAGCATAATTGTATTAATTATCTGGCAAAAGAATTGATGCAAAACGTGGTGCAGCATGTGCTGCAGCGCACGCCACGAGTGAGGCCAAGTGCTGATGTACCATATTTTCTCCGCACTGGTATTGAATTACGCATAATTGTGCCAGAGCACTCTTACCTTGAGCAATGAGTCCTGGTGAGTGTTGTTGAGTGATGCTGATGTAGAAGGTTGGTGAAAAGGTCCGAGAAGTCCAAAGATGCGCGTGCTGTCCGAAGGGATGTGTGTCGCCAAAGTGCCAAATTCTCAAGATGGCTGCGAGTATGAAAGTTTCGTTGGGCGCTGGAGTCAGTTGAGCGAGATAGCCGGTGAGCGAAACCGAAGTCAAGCGAGAGAGACATCCTCTCGCTCGACGCGGCGTGCCAACGAGGCACATCCTCGGTTTCGCGAAGCCCATGCCTCGGCTATCTTCGACTCAACCGAACAACGCGTAGTATAGCAGCGCAACAGGTAGGCGCACGACGATTATCGATCGCCGTGCGCCAGCTGATTTTCCAACATATATATATATATACATATTCATAAGTTGTACTCCATTATATGGGACCATTGGAAAAATTATTTGTACTTCAAGTGCGTATAAAGGAACTCGAGGTTCTCGCACAAGAACTCATTGAAGAAGTCACGCCAGAAATTTTCTTAAATCGACTTGGTTTAGAACGAATAAAACAGCAAGAAAGAATAACTGCTAAAACATACGTGAGGAGAACTACAAGGAAAATAGCTTCCCCAAATATTAATTATAGAGAGTAATATTATATTTGTTTTAACCAGACAACCATCAGACTTCTTGTGTTGTTTTTATACGATTCGCTCCGTAACATTAACTTCTCGGTACTATCATTTACATAAAATCTGTCAATCTACCAAGGGTTAAAACAGTTGGCATACAATTCTGAAAATATTAATAGAATTATAAAACAGTTCTGCTATTCACTCCTACGTTGCTCATCTTAACAACCTCCCCGAGCGATCACTAGAATCGTTCACCTCCATCCACCGCTCATAACATTGCACCTCCACCTGCATGTGCTGCTCTTTCTGCCATAGACCTTTAACAAATTCACCGGCTCGCTTACACCAGCGGTCAGCATTCTAAAATCCCTACTCCATCCATTCCGATAAAATAGGCCTTTAAGAAACTCGCCGTCTCGCTTACACCAGCAGACAGCGTTCTAAAAACCCTACCTCATCCATTAAATCCACCGTCTCGCTTACACCAGCAGACAGCGTTCTAAAAACCCTACCTCATCCATTAAATCCACCGTCTCGCTTACACCAGCAGACGACGTTCTAAAAGCCCTACCTCATTCATTCCGATAAAATAGGCCTTTAAGAAATCCACCCTCTCGCTTACACCAGCAGACAGCGTTCTAAAACCCTACCTTAACTATCCTTTTTTCAACCGAACACCTGGGCAACCAGATTTGCCCGCGCTCGTATCACTAACAACACAATCATCACAAAACACATTACACTAGTGAACAAAATCCTATGTTTTAGCTCCTCACGCAAGTGAGTTCGGGGCTAGCAAGGCTCGTTCACAAAACACATTACACTAGTGAAGAGAAATCCTATGCTTCAGCTCCTCACGTAAGTGGGGTTAAGGCTGGCAAGGCTCGCTCACAACACACATTACACTAGTGAAGAGAAATTCTATGTTTCAGCTCCTCGCGTAAGTGGGGTTAAGGCTGGCAAGGCTCGCTCACAACACACATTACACTAGTGAAGAGGAATCCTATGTTTCAGCTCCTCGCGTAAGTGGGGTTAAGGCTGGCAAAGCTCGCTCACAACACACATTACACTAGTGAAGAGAAATCCTATGTTTTAGCTCCTCGCGTAAGTGGGGTTAAGGCTGGCAAGGCTCGCTCACAACACACATTACACTAGTGAAGAGAAATCCTATGTTTTAGCTCCTCACGCAAGTGAGTTTAAGGCTGGCAAGGCTCGCTCACAATACACATTACACTAGTGAAGAGAAATCCTATGTTTTAGCTCCTCACGCAAGTGAGTTCGGGGCTAGCAAGGCTCGTTCACAAAACGCATTACACTAGTGAAAGAAATCCTATGTTTTAGCTCCTCGCGTAAGTGGGGTTAAGGCTAGCAAGGTTCGTTCACAAAACACATTACACTAGTGAAAGAAATCCTATGTTTTAGCTCCTCGCGTAAGTGAGGTTAAGGCTGGCAAGGTTCGTTCACAAAACACATTACACTAGTGAAAGAAATCCTATATTTTAGCTCCTCGCGTAAGTGGGGTTAAGGCTAGCAAGGTTCGCTCACGAAACACATTATACCAACAAGACAGACATAACTACACGTACTACTTACTTATCCTAACAATTACCCTACCACTATTGACCCGAATCATTTATCCATGCCTAAAACCCATAGAGCAGGAAGGAAAATTCAAACGCAGAGATTAAAACGACGAATCTTAAAAGAACAGTACCAAGTTCCAACAATTGCGTGCAAATCATATAACGAACAAAATTCTAGAGTCTCTGATATCGAAATAGAAAGTATTAATAAAACTATTCCTCTCGAAGGAAGAGAAATAACAGAATATAAGAAACACTGCGACGACACAATTGCAGTACATAACGACTACTCGAGGCAAGAAAGGAATAGAAATTTAAATTCTAGTAAAACGAATCGTCCTTTAACAGTAACAGCGAGTGAGTCGTATAACAAGCAAAATTTTGGATTCTCTAGCATCAAATCTACAAAAGATAACGAAGGTATTTTCCTTAACCAAGAAAAAATAACAGGTTTTCAGGGACCTTTAGGTGAACAAACAGAGAAGTATAAAAATCATTGAGACAGTGCAAAGGCAGACTGCACGGGCCTCTTAACGAGGAGATACCATATTTATTAAGGGAAATTACGTACGAAGCAAGCAGCAGTAAAGTCACACAGGGTGTCGACACAGAAATACCGAGTGAATATAGAATAAAACGCCTTAAGCAAATCCGAGAAATCGAGCAAAAAAATTTTCTAGACGAACTTGTCGCTCATTACGAAGCTCACTCAATAGAAGGGATACGCTATCATCCGACAGTAACACCTTGCAAGCCTCGTATCACTAAGATCGAATCGTTAAACAAACATAAAGTTATCCTCCTGAAGGAAAAACCACATTTAATTTCACCTCAGGGAAATTTTGAAACAAAATTAAAGGAATAAAGCTCCATAGTTTTTCCTCGTTACAAGTAACAAAAAGAAAGTTATTCCTATTTCCTCCTCCTGCGCAATTTTACTCTCATAATATTCTTATGTATTGTTGTATGTCTCTTTGATGCGGTATAAAAAAAAAAAAGAGTAAATATATTATTATACTTATATAAAATACATCATAAATGAGTTCAACTCGATCAAAGGTAAGAGTTGAGGATAATGTGATACATGATTAGCCTTAAGACCGAAAAAAGAAACCTCGAATACCTAACCCTCCTAAATTCCCATTTGACACAGTCGAAGAATTTTTCGACGAAAATATTGACAGTCCGCATCCCAAGACTCCCTCCACAACGAATCCAACGGGAGAAATTATTGCAGATACAGAGAAAAGTAGCGACATTAATCAAGAAAATCCGGAATTAATTAAAATAGACGAAAATAGTCGTATACAATCCTTGGAATTAACGTCAAGTCATTTAATTATTACAAAAACGAAAATAAATTGCGAGGAAGCAAGTGATTCTTCAAGTACTGAAGAAATTTTATCGGACAATCTTGATAATTATAGTACATCAAATAGTCCCTTACAGATTCAAGAAATTTCAAAGAATTCAGAAAGTTTTGAGCAATTCGCGAACCGAGTAAAAGAAACACTTACGGCGAGATCGGGAAACAATTTATTGTCTGTGGTTGGATTTTTGGAAGAACCTGGTCACCAATATTTACCACTTGTAATATATAGAGATCCCTGTAACGAAATTCCAGTTCAGATCCCCGCATCCCCCGAACATATTGTAAAAGGCGTCAAGCTGCAGCCCGCTACACACGAGACGACAGGTACGAATATACCAGTCAGAACTACCCCGAACCCCGTAGGCACCACGCCCACGTTAGGCCTTTCGAACTCCAGCGACATATTTTACACTCCTGCAGGGGGGTCTACCCCATTCAACTCACCCATCGGTACACAGCCCCTCGTGAGTCGTAATAAAATACTGTCCACTCCAATAGATAGAAGTAATACTTGTGAAAAATCTAAATTAAAATCAATAATTAAACCCTCCCATATTGTGCCACAGAATTTGTTGAAAAATTTACACCTGTTATCTGAATACGAACCTGCTATTCCTGGTTGCTCTTCCCACCCCACGGGAAAAAGGTCGAGTCCAGATAAAAAGCCCAGTAAAATACCACCAGTGAACTTTTCTCTTGAAACTAGTGACCCTGTACCCGACCCTCCTCCCATAATGGTTACTACATCGATGTTTTGTCACTTTTGTAAAAATCATGGACACACAGCGAATAGATGTCCTCAATCACCCTCAGTCCCTCCCAAATTAATGTCTTTACCGCAAACACAGGTACCAGTCAATCTCCGATACCAAAATCCTAGCGATATTCGGTGCCAAATATGTAAAAAAGAAGGCCACGGGGCCCATATTTGTCCTTATCGTAACAACCATCCCCAGCCTTTAAATAACAATCGATCGGAAAATCGCGGAAATATTAATAATTTCAATAATAATTCCATGAATTCAACAGGACCATGTTTTTATTGCAAACAACCCGGTCATTTTATCCGTGAGTGTCCCGCTCGAAGGGAGAACGAAGCAACATATGGAAGTACGGGAAACCGAAGTGGTCTTCCGAGTACGGGTGCGCCCAGGGAAACTCCGTTAAACATGCATCCGATCCGTACTATTTCAATCGCAGCTTCGACCCTCAACCGCGAGTAGTCCGTATCTTTAATATACAATTGCATCGAGAAAGTAGTGTTCCCACGGTTACGATAACGGCATCGGCAGTAATATCCCCTATCACTCTTATGGTTGATACGAGAGCCGGGCCGAATATTTTAAAGAAACAATTTGTAAATGAACATATCGCTATAAATCACGGAGAAATTTTACAACTTAATGGAATAACAACAAATTCAATTTTTACTTTGGGTCATATTACAATACAAGCCTTCGGACGTTTCGCTACTTTCCATATTGTAGATAATAACTTCCTCATAAAGGAAGCTGGTATATTGGGTTCGGAATACCTTGACGGCAATCGCGTGAAAATTGACTATGAGAAAAGACAATTGAAAATGCAGAATGTAAGAATACCATTTGCAACTCAGGAAACTATTGTAATCCCTGCAGAGTCCACCAAATTGTGCTTCGTGAGAGTAAAGAATTTGGATTTACGGGAAGGTTATCTGCCTCCCCTTGATGCAGGTGAAGGTATAAACATAGAGAGCGGGATTGTCATTAATAATAATGGTAAAGCTTACATTTATGTGACAAATACCAATAGGTATTCGGTTCAAGTCCAGGTACCAGTACTAGAGTTAATGTCATCGGAGGAATTAATTCACAATACAGGAATAAGAGAATCTACTGTCGATTCAAAGACGAAAAAGGGACAACAGGTAACAAGTAATGTTGAGTTAATAAAAGAAAATAAGTCCTCGGACGGACTGAGTCATGAAACTAATAAAGATAAAATCAATTCAAGTGAAAATATTGGAAAAAAATTTATTCCGACGGGACAGAATGCGTTCTTGTCAGAGACACTACCCCGCGGAGATTCTATGGTTGATTTTGTGAAAAAAATTGTAAAGGAAGAAATAAGAAATTGTTCAGAAATTATTGAAGAAGCTTACGAAAATCGTGTGAAAATCGAAAAATTAAGTAAAGAAATTGGTAAAGTAAAAATAGAAGATCAAGTTGAAAAATTGCAGTCTAGTTCGCGTAATTTTATGGAACTTTGTACGTCGGATTCGAGCAAGGAGAGCACTTATATTGAACCTGTAGAGATTATTGTATCTAGAGAAAACGTTGTCTATCCGAATTCGATAGAGACGAAAGTAAACTGTGTTAATGAGGAGACTTGCCTTGGTTCCACAGGGGTGTCTGTGCCGAAGAAACGGGCAGCGCTCGTTGGAGAATTAAGGGAGCTCAGCTCAAATTTTTTGGGACAATCTGTGCCTATGGAAAGGAGAGAATCCTTTCAATATTTTGATAACAGTGTTCAGGAAAGAAGTGTTATTTGTTCGAATTCGATAAAAACAGAGACACCAATGGGGTGTACCAAATTAAGTTGTGAAAACGAAAAGAACGTTGTCTATCCGAACTCGATAGAGACGAAAATTTAGTGTGTCAATGAGAAGTCTTGCCTTGGCTCCACAAGGGTGTCTGTGCCGTCGAAACGGGCAGCGGTCGTTGGAGACTTAAGGGAGCTCAGCTCAAATTTTTCAAGAAAATCTGTGCCTATGGAAAGGACAGAATCTTCTCAAGTATATGAAAATTATGTTCAAGAAGAAAACGTCGTTAATTCAAATCCAATAAAAACTAAAATATCGGCAAGAGATAGCGAGTCTAATTGTGTTAATTATGCGGGTTGTTCGAGCTTCACAGACGTAACTGTGCCGACTGAACGGACAGAACTTGTTGGAGATATGCGAAAACTCGATCCAGATTTTATAGGGATATCTGTGCCGATGGAAAGGACAGAACCCTTTGATGATATTAATAATTACAATGAGGAATTTAGAAAGTCAACCAAAGAACAATTACTCCGAGAGAATAGAAACATTGAAACAATTGAATCAGTAAAAGTCAATTATTCAGATTTTACCAAAGCATCAGAGTCAATAAAAGAAGAAATAACGATGGAAAATAAAGAAGTACTTCGCCAAAAAACTCGTTGAACCTTTCGTGCCTGTAAACCATTGCGATCAAACTGTCAATTTTGAAAATTATGAAGACCCGAAGAATTTACGAACAGTTTGTACACTTGAACCGTCAAAAGAGGAAAATATTATAGAAAATATTAAGGA
This sequence comes from Cylloceria caligata, assembly GCA_963942595.1. Taxonomy (NCBI): domain Eukaryota; kingdom Metazoa; phylum Arthropoda; class Insecta; order Hymenoptera; family Ichneumonidae; genus Cylloceria; species Cylloceria caligata. Next base: position 63,591,226 of record OZ012706.1, on the reverse strand, counting down.
TAAAGATACACGTTTGAGAAGCGAGAAATATAGTCCGAAAACGTATAAAATCATGAACGTTTCGTTAACACAAAAACTCAGTATAGCTAATATCACTCGCAAAATTCAACCTTTTATTCGCGAAAATTCATGTTACGTAATATCAGAATCGGTAATGATCGACCGCTATAATCAAATTAAGGAATTATTAAGACTCGCCGAATTAAACGAAGAAGAAAAAGCAAGTATCGAGACGCTTTTAAAGGAAAGCGCACATTTATACCAAATCCCAGGAGATACGTTGACATGCACCACTATATTGCAACATCGCATTCCTATTACCGATGATCTACTATAAATACTCGAGGATACAGATAGCCAGAATGTACTTAAGAAGAAATAGGCAAGCAAATAGAGGATATGCTCGGTAAATGAGTAATAATACCCTCTACCTCGCCATACAATTGTCCTGTCTGGGTCGTTCCCAAAAAAGCCGACCCTCAGGGCAATAGAAAATGGAGAGTCGTGTTCGATTACCGATCGCTGAACGAAAAAACGATCACCGACGCGTACCCCATACCCAATATCAACGATATATTAGATCAATTAGGCGGTGCACAATACTTTTCTGTATTCGATTTAGCATCAGGATTCCATCAGATAGAAGTCTCTCCAGAAGATCGTCATAAGACCGCATTTACTACGCCACGTGGCCATTTCGAATTCGTTAGAATGCCGTTCGGCCTTCGGAACGCCCCTCCGACGTTTCAAAAAGCAATGGACCTCACACTAAGTGGGCTCCTCGGGAAAGGACTATTTATTTATTTGGACGATATTGTCATTTATGCCTACAATCTCGAAGAACACGAGAATATATATCGCGAATTAATTAAACGATTAGAAGCAGCAAATTAAAAATTACAACCAGATACATGCGAGTTTTTAAAAAGAGAAGTCGCGTATTTAGGACATATAATTGGGAATAACGGAGTTCGGCCCGGTCCTAAGAAATTAGAAGCTGTACGTGAATATCCCGTACTTAAAAATGTTTAAAATATTCGACAATTTCTGGGATTAACAGGTTATTATAGGCGGCTCATAGAGGGATACGCCAAGATATCAAAACCCCTCACGACCTTATTACGCAAAGAAAATATATTTGATTGGGGACCCGAACAACAACAGTCATTCGAAATTTTAAAGAATAAACTTTGTACGGCTCCAGTTTTGCGATATCCTGATTTTTCCAAGCCTTTTATTTTAACAACAGATGCATCGGGTTATGCTATCGGTAGTATACTTTCACAAGGAGAAATTAACAACGATCATCCATGCGCTTACGCCTCGCGAGCCTTGAGTCTAGTCGAAGAACGATACGATACCTACGAAAAGGAAGCATTGGCTATAGTATACTCTATACTTCACTTTCGGCCATATCTGTATGGGCACCACTTCACTGTAGTAACCGACCATAAACCGCCGTTGTGGTTCCGACGGGCTACAGATGGAAATCCTAAAATCCTGCGCTGGCGACTGAAACTCGCCGAGTACGAATACGATGTAGTGTACAAGGCCGGAAAAACTAACGTTAACGCCGCCGCGCTCTCAAGAAACCCCATAGAGTCATTGACTACCACAGACGATATTTACATGGTTCGGTCGAATCCTCCAAAAAGTCACAGTAAAAATAATCAACGCATCTTATCAGACACCGATATAGCTCGACTATTAGAAGAAGATTCCGAAGAGGAAGGAAATCTAAGCAACGGTGTCTCTGAAAATTTCGGTTATCTTAACGATGCAGAAGAATGTGACTGGGTACATGAGTCGGTTGATCCTTTCGAACAGCTGGAAGACATAGCCTCTCCATACAAATCAACGACCACTGGTCACGAAAACAAAATTTTTTAGACGCCTGCAGCGAACAAGGCACCGCTAAAGAAACCCACCGTAAAAATGAAAGGTAATATGCCTCGGGAGACACGCAAGAATGAAAACATCGAAACTAAGACTAAACAAGTGACCTACAGTGTCGAGAACTTTCCTCTGCCATCCGACACTTCTTCAGATCGACCAAGTAGCCAAACACATGTGCCGTTACCGGTCCTATCCCACAACGATGTGCCTCTTAAGAACAACGAATCTAGCGACGAAAGCGAACTCGAGGATCATAACGCTCGGGAAAACTCAAGCAGAACAGTACAGGGAAAACATGCACGTGAACTCTTTCAAGGTAGCGAAACAGAACCCCTAAGCGACAACATGTCCGACGTAGAACCCGAGAATTCACTTATATTGCCCGCCACCATCCTACATAAAACCACGAAGGGTAGGATTATTGCTTCCAACGTCAAACAATCACGAGATTTATTTCACACTCGAAAAGATAATTTAGTTTATTTTGTTTCCACTGACTGTGCACCGATAGACACTGGAGCTATTGCGTCACGAGATAACGAAAATTTTCCACACTTAAAGAATCTAGAATTAAAGAAAGCTCAATCTATTATGAAACGAGCTCACAGATTCAATAGTGTGCTCGTTATTTAATTGACAAGTTATCATTGCAAACCGTTAGCATTGCAAAATCAAGTTTTTTGTTAAGCGTGCCATGGGAAAATATTATGACTCAAATTCGATTAATATTCGCGCAAAGCGACGTTAAAATCATTATTCGTCACGGGTTAGTTAGACAACCCCCAGTGGAAAGACAAAACAAGATTATTGAAGAAATGCATTCGTCAACCATAGGCGGACACAGAGGTGTCAGTAAAACATATAACCGAATTCGTCATTTGTATTATTGGAAAAATTTAAAACCCGACGTCCAATCGTATATTCAACGGTGTTTACAATGTCAATTAAAGAAATTAGTCCGCGTAAAAACTAAACAACCTATGATCATAACAGATACTCCAGCAATAGCTTTCGATAAAATTGCAATGGACATAGTAGGGCCTCTGCCAAAAACTAAGCAAGAAAATGAATACATACTTACAATTGAGCCGCTCAATGCACACATCGATTAACTCCACTTTTTGAAAAATCTTAAATTTAAGTGTCAAAGCCCTTGGTATAGTCATAACTTTTTATATTTATAATAACTTTCCTGAATAATAAATATTAGCACCGTTAAATGGCAAATTTTTTTGGCCACTGAATAATAAGTAATTTATTTCAGAAGCCATTTCGATTGACTCCATACTCTAATGTAAATCGTTTCAGTAACGCCGTATCTGTTCTGGCCGTGCATCGACGCTTATTTGTTTGTAAACAGCCGAAGATGCTCTCTCCCTCTCAATAATATTCGTAAGAAAATTATTGGTAAGTGGACACAGCTATTTGCCCAATGACTCACATTTTGCCATTATTGAGTCATGTGCGAAAAAAAATCAAAACATTTTTTCACCAGATGATTGGTACCATATAATCAAAACATGTAAAAAGAAAGCGCCGTTTCATCTAATCCAAATGACTCACCAAGATTTTTTGTCAACAAAACCTTTAGAACAGTCTATCATTAACAGAAAAGTAACCGTCACAGAGCTTCCAGTAAATTGGCTTAAAATACGCTGGATAAAGTTAGAAAGGTCCAAACCCTATCTCATACAATTCAAATGTGACTATAATGAAGATACAGAATTTCAAGCCATTAATATAAGAAAATCTTTAGTGGGTAGACCGCAAAGTTTATAAAATATAGATCAGCCTTTATTTTATCCTAAAGGTAGAACTGTGACAAAGGAAAAATGGAGAGACATGATGGACCTGCTAAAATTCATTCCTCCTGTTAAACACGATTACTATAAGAACTTGTCAACAAATCGAAATGACGAATCCTCGCATACAGCTGATTAAGAAGACATTATTTATAATATTGCTAAATCATCCCAAAGAATAATGCCGCTAACATAAAGCTGCTATGAATTAATTACGAAAATTATTTTATAACCGAACTGCCAACATTCATTTTTATGGAAAAGCTGTGATAAAAATGTATAATAACTAACTTTTTCTGGAATAAAAACTTAAAAATGAAAAGACTAAATTTAACTTTATTACTTTTTTCAGTTGCCAAATCGATTAACTCCATCAGTCACATAAAAACTGTAACATTACTGACGATTGTTTGTTGGCTATTCTTTCTTATTAATTTTATATACCGTTAGATGAAAGCTATATCTGCAATTATGCATTCCACATTATATATTTGAATTCATATTATCAGAGGAATTTTTAAAAACAATATACATTACATCATCGCGTTTCTCAACTTTTCGTTTTATGGAGTTAATCGATGTGTGCACTGAGCGGCTCAATTCAAGATCAATTAACAAAATATTCAGTAGCAATCCCTTTACCTAACGCAAAAGCAGTAACGATAGCAGAAGAATTTGTCAAACGATTCATTTGTTATTTCGGCTCACCCAAAGCGGTACTCACTAACCAAGGTAGCAATTTTTTGAGTAACTTCTTAAAACAAATTGCGAAGTTGTTCAAAATACGTAAAGTTAGAACCACAGCATTTCACCCTCAATCCAATGGATCATTGAAAAGATCGCATCATGCTCTTGGTGAATATCTTAAACAATTCACCACTAAACAAAATAATTGGGATGAATGGGTTGAAATGGCTATTTACAATTACAACACGAATGTACACGAAGGAACTAAGCATACTCCATACGACATGGTTTTTGGCAAGATAGCTCGTACCCCTTTTAGTATGCCCCCTGCCGAGATGGAAAAACTCGCTACGTACGACGAATATCTAACGCAACTGGTCACGCAAATCCATGAAATACAGGGTTTGGGACCACAAAATTTGATAAAGGCTAAAGAAAATTCCAAAATATATCAAGACAAGAAAATTAATCCTGTAGCATTTAAAGTGGGTGAACCAGTATTTTTGCTTAAAGGACCAAAACGCGGAAAACTCGGTGACCACTACACCGGTCCGCACGAAATAAAGACTATATTAACGAACGGTAACGTACGTATTAAACTCCCAAACAGAGACATTATTGTACATTCAAATCGATTAAAAAAATCGAGAATTGCATACTAACATTTTCGAAATAATTTTTCCAGAAACATTTTTGCATAAAAATATACGATGTTTAAATGGTACGCATTCATGCGGCACTTTCTTTTTGGATATCATGTAATAATAAACATAGAATTTACATAATAAAATTGATATATACGAATGAAAAATCAGAAAATAAAAATAAAAATAAAACCATATATATATATCATACGGGAGTAAATATAAAACTACAATAAGCCCTAATAGCAATCCTTATTTATTTTTATCAACGATATTTCAATACTAGGAGACAATTTTGGCAGAAAACAGTGCCAAGTCGTCCACCAAACACCGTGGTATAACATGTTAATCAAATAACCCTCTATCCGATAAATAAACATATTAATTATAAAAAGAAATAATACATACATATAATCATAGTAGTAATAATAATAGTAACAATGATCAATATGTTCAAGTTTAAGTGAATAGGAATTTTTCTTAAAGGTTTCAAAACAAGGCAAACATAGTTACCAATACGCCAACGCAAACGAGATACCAGGAAACGCACTCAAAGACAAAGGTATTAAATAAAACCTCTTGAAAAAAGAAATATATATACCTTAGTGCACCCAGATCAGTTTTAGACTTCAAAGGAGAGAGAGAGAGTACAACGAAATATAAAGAGAATGCTATTATACCAGTAAATATACGCATAAATATTTTTATTAACATAACTAGATAAATACACTACTATTTATACCTGCATCTTGAAAAAATTAATTATAAAAGTGTGCAGATTATCAATAAGCATGTCATCAAAAGACCCACGCGGCATGTACTCATACGAACAAGTGCGTCTCGACAGTTACCGTAGTTGGCCGGTAAATATTCTAGACCCGCGGCAACTTGCCGCTGCAGGATTTTATTACACCGGACAGGACGACGAGGTCAGTTGTTTTGATTGCAGAGTAACTATTAAAAAATGGGAAGTTGGTGATATACCAATGCATGACCACCGTAGATGGCAAGAACAATGCCGTTTTGTCCGCGGCATACCCTGTGGGAACGTTCCCATCGGGTCCGATCCACTAGACGTACCCCTTTCTCGTGAAAAAGAACGCCACGATTGCAGAGTAGAAGTAAGAGTAAACGCGACCCCGGATTGCCACGAGGATATGCCTCCAAAAAAGAGCGATTTGACTCCCATGTATCCCTCATTCGAAGATTATGTTAAACAGGTAGACAGCTTCACTTACTGGCCTGGAAATTGTGAAATTAATATTGCAGTATTAGCAGCAGCCGGATTCTTTTTCACGGGTCACCAGACTAAAATCAGGTGTTTTCATTGCGGAGTATCATTAGACAACTGCGAAATTTATGACGACCCTTGGGAAAAGCATGCTATACGGGGCCCTCACTGTCGTTACATAAAAATGAGTATAGGAAGCTGACCACCCGGTCAAACACCTCGGCGCCATCCTTTCTCCTCGCTAACCCCCGCCTCTCAGACAGAACTGTACGAGAGTCTCCCTACCTGCGATCAGAGATTGTTCGCCAGACTATTGGAAAGGCTCCGAGCCACCCTCGACTGTCTAGAATAGGCATGTTCCAGGGACGACGGCCTACAGCCCTCGTACCCCACCTACGAAAACTATACAGACCGCATGGAAAGCTTCATTTCCTGGCCTGAGACGCTACCGATAAAACCAGTAACATTAGTAGATGCTGGATTCTTTTATTCTGGGAAAAAGGACAGAGTAACTTGTTTTTATTGCGGAATAAAAATAAAGCGTTGGGGAACGGGTCCAAACCCCTTACACTTACACGTCTTGCTAAATCCAGGTTGTCGATTCCTGAGTATGACTACGAATACGTTCCCATGTTCCTCTTTGTCCACCAGTTTTACTGACTCAATGACATCATTACTTCACAGACCTCCCGCTCTCCCTCCCACGCCCGCTAACCAAGATAATCATGCGAACCGACATTCCAACACGACGGACAAAAACGAGTCAGACGAAACACTAATTACTTCACAGCGTCGCAATTTCCGACCTCCTACCCCTTGGGCAGAGTCATTGGACCTATCCAGACCATCACTGACACCCTCCCACGAGGAAGATGCCGCCTCTCCGTCATGTCAAACCTGCCATCACCAACCTATAAACGTGACGTTTCTCCCCTGTCTCCACGCAAATAATTGTTACAAATGCAGCAAAAATAGAGAAATATGCGACGAATGCAACTCAGAGATACAGTGCATCGTGCTCGACTCCGAATAGGATAACGTAAACAAAGAGAAAACCTAAGAAGTATATCGATAACAACAATAAATAGCTAGAACCGTAATTGTGTAGGTTAATTAAAATCAACTCAGGTTCGGTTAATTAATTATCTTTCAGTCAAGCATAAATTGTCAAAGTTCAAAGTATGATTCCTAGCCCTGTCACTAGAAGCAGGACCAAGATACCGACATTTTTTAATTTAGAAAGACCAGTCACTAGTCCCACCGCTGTGTCTCCAATACCTCCCCTTCCTATTCCCAAAGCCCCCCGTAGTACCGAACAGATTACGATCCAAAACATGGTGGATTACTTGTTGGAAAGCGACTCTACATTACGCCACCAGCCACAAGCCCCCACCCACGATATTCACTCTCTTATCAACATGTCGTGTGACTATTCAAACGCCATAATGGGACACTGGTAACACTTTCGTTACACAAATGGTAAATATGAAAAAAAAAAAAAAAAAAAAAAAATGCATAAGCAAAGGAATAATGCAAGGAAAACTTCTCCCAATACCAAATACTCACGTTAGTAAATCTATTTTGAGCTAAAACTATACAACTATACCCTTACATATATATTTTGATTCATAATACACAGAATTATTTTATTTATGCCTTTTCGCACTCTAAAAAAAAAAGGAATTGCATTTTTTCTCAGAATAAGAATAAAAAGAAAAAAAAAAAATATATATATATATATATATACTTAAAATAAAACAAAATAATATATTTAAAAAAAAAGAGGCAAAGAAAAAAAAGATATACAATAATAATAATAATCGTTAATCACACTATGATATCGCATATTAGTAATGTACATTATGTTTCACAGACACAAGAGTTTACAAGTCACTCATTCCGAGGGCCACCGTACTGCCCTGGATATCTCAACCAAACATTTACATCTCCTCAGAGTAAAAGGAAGCATTCGTTTTATACTAGACGATCGTTGAATCCGTATACCAAATCTTATGGAGCCAACCATCATGAAGGCGAGACAATACGAGAATCCACACGAACGTCCAGCATTATATGGACAAAAATTTTAAGAACTTCACGAACACCAAAAACTCTAAAGAACTTCAAAACGCTTAGAACATCAAGAACTTCAAAACGCTTAGAACGCGAAGAACTTCAAAACGCTTAGAACGTCAAGAACTTCAAAAGGGCTAAGAACTTTAAGAACTCCAAGAATTTCACAAACTTCAGAAACCAACGTCCACGAGCTATTGAATCAACACCAAGTCTGTATGAGAGAATTCATACCTACATATTCTTACACACGTCAGTTGCTATTATTCAAATCAAGTTAACCACCCCGATGTGTGGTATAAGAAAAGGGGAAAAAGGATATTTTAACCGTGTCATTAGACATAAATAATAAAGGGTGGTTAAATTTTAAGGGCCGATGTTGAATGTGAACCACACCTAAACGTCAAGTTTTTTTCTGCATTTCATTTGACATTTCTCAATTTCAGACTAACTCAATTTGAACCATGGAACGATACACAATCGAGCAACGCGTTAAAGTTATTCAGGCTTATTATGAAAATGGGCGTTCAAATCAAAATGCATATCGTGCACTTCGTGATTTTTTCGGTCAATTTAATCGTCTAAATGTGCGTACAATCGGAACAATCGTGCAAAAATTTGAGCAAACCGGGTCTGTAAGAGATATTAAAACACCAGTGCATGCTCGTACAGCTCGTACTGCAGAAAATATTGCTGCTGTTCGCGATAGTGTGGCTGAAGAGCCGTCCACCTCAACTCGTCGTCGTGCCCAACAATTGCACCTCCCACGCTCGTCGTTGATGAACATTATGCATAAAGACTTGCATTTACACGCTTATAAGGTGCAATTGACTCAAGAACTAAAGCCTCTTGACCATTCCAAACGTCGTCAATGGTCAGAATGGTGGCAAGAAATGGCAACAGTGGATGATCAATTTTCGAAGAAAATCATCTTCAGTGATAAGGCACATTTTCTGCTCAGTGGATTCGTCAATAAGCAGAATTGCCGCATTTGGGCGAATCATAATCCAAGAGTGATTGTCGAAAAACCAAGAGTGACTGTTTGGTGCGGTTTATGGGCTGGCGGCATCATCGGGCCGTATTTTTTCCAAAATGAGGCCGGTCAGGCAGTTACTGTGAATGGTGTTCGCTATCGTAAGATGATAACGAACTTTTTATGGCCCGAATTGGAAGATATGGATGTGGGCGATATGTGGTTTCAACAGGACGGTGCCACTTGCCACACAGCTAACGAAACAATGGCTCTTTGGCGCGACAAATTCAATGGCCGTGTTATCTCACGTAGTGGCGATGTCAATTGGCCGCCAAGATCATGTGATTTGACACCGTTGGACTTCTTTCTTTGGGGTTATTTGAAAGAAAAGGTGTACGTCGATAAGCCAGCAACAATTCAAGAGCTAAAGGATGAGATAATTCGGCACATTAACGGCATAGAACCTCAATTATGCCTAAGCGTCATCGAAAATTTGGACCATCGGATGGAGGTGTGCCGCCGAGGTCGCGGCGGCCATTTGGCCGATATTTTGTTCCATACAAAATTAAACCATACCATATTATCATAATAAAAAGAATTGACAATAATTTCCTAAATAATTTGTGTTTCATTCAAAATCAACATCGGCCCTTAAAATTTAACCACCCTTTATTTGAGTTACAAAAAGAGAGCCAGAGCAAATACTCTAACGAAGCAAATATTTGGATAAAGATTACGAATTATAAGAAGAAGTGGAATTAAGAACACATACACTGTAACCAGGAAGTCACGTTCAATATTCACCGTTATTTAATCATAAGTAACATGTAAGAAAAGAATTCACTTAGCTTATTGTACGGTTGCAAGAAAAAAAAAGGGGGTTAAACATTTCAAAGAAAAGAAAATACAACAGTAAAATCAAGAAGAGAATAAAGAAAGTAAACAAGCGAAGAAAATATTAGAAAAGGAAAAGAAAGAAATATAAATGCCCATAAATAAAGGGACGCATATATAAGTACAATAACATAACACCTATTGTCGGAAAATATGAAGCAACGAAATATTAAGTTAAAAATTAGGACCATATAATATTCCTACTAAGCATAGTACGGACAAATCCGAAGAAATATAATCGCACATATACATACACTTAACGTAGAACAATATTCAACCAAAGCAAGAATAGCTATATGGCCAAACCGTTGCCAATCAAATATCCTTTCTCTATTAAAAGTAACGTTTTGTTTGTGTTTAACGAATTCGTCATGGTACGAACCAAAAGCTAGTACCACATACAGATTCCAAGATCTTGCAAGAGACAAGTCGTTAAAAGAAAAAGAATAGTACGACAAGCATAATTGGAAAATTGTTAGCTTCACCCTCGGATTCGATTATTAGGCTTCTCCTAATAATCGTTTTAAGGGGGGAGGTGTTACGTCCTGACATAACGTCGCGTTTATCTTTTTCATTTCGATTACGTTAAAGTTCTTCTGTTTTAGTTTCGCTACAGTAAAAGTAACCTCTCACATTTTTCTTTTATTCTCGAACTTCTTAAGAGGAGAGGAGAGCGATTTTAGCGACGGAGATCGGAACAGGTTGAAGATGCGGCCCTACCGACCGTCTCCCGGGAAGAATTAATCTTGTAAAGATGGAATTTTTCGGCGCTCCCGGTCAAAAGGCAAACTTTCAAACCATGGGATCTACTGTGTAGACCCGCTTATCGACTGCCATTTATGGATCTATGATTCAGCGCGGCCTTACCCTCAATCCTAGGCCAGGGGTTCGGCTAGTCGCCGTCGGGGCGTTGTTGGTCATAAGGGAGCGGTTGGAGGGAACGCTATCACGTGACCAAGCGACCGCACCCTTTCTTCTCGCTCTTGCCTGAAATCTTCTCTCTCTCTCTCTCTCTTTTTACAAAGATGATGAAATCACGAACAATTATTAACTAAGCGAAACAATTAATAAAAGTGGAGGAACTGTTGATTTAAACGAAAGAGTTATGACTATTAAAATGTTCACACGAATACTGTAGGTAAAATATCAGCAGCAAAAAGAACAATTATGCTTCCATATGGAAACTACCCAGGGCTGTCACTCGAAAACGAGTACAACCCATATTGAATCATTGAGCTTAGCAAGTATAATCGGGTAATAGAAAAAAAGATCAGTATATCAGGATTAATTCCCCTTTTCTCTTGGGATTATATTAATATGTCTCTCGTAAAATATTGGAATTTATAGTAAAAATACCATCATAAATATATAAAACATGTTATGCCTATATAGAAAGGATAAAGGAAATATTAGGATTAATTTATGGTAAAATAGCGAAAAATAGACAGAAAAACGAGAAAGAGATGAGACTAAAATTGAGTTGCAATGAAGCTTCTGCTGCAGGAAAGCGAGGCTGGCCGACTCTCCACGCAACGAAAACGCCTTGCGCGAGGTCTGAACAGCGATCTAGCTGACTTGCGTACGAACGAAATGCACGAGTAACCAAGCTAGGCGAGTCGTTCTCAAGAGAAGAACTCTCTCGCTCTCTCTCGTTTCCATGCATAAAAATATTTGTTTTACCAGCAAGTTATTTATATGAAATATGTTGCACATATTATATAGATAGGATAAAATGAAATGTTAAGATTATTTTACAGCAGAATACCCATAAGTAAGACTAAACGAGAAAGAGAGAAAAACTATAACATGTTTCAATAAAGCTTCCTCTGCAGGAAAGCTAGGCTACCTGACTCTCTGCGCTACTACGACCGCCTTATCGCTAGGGCTGAACGGCGATCTAGCCGACTTGCGTACGAACGAAATGTACGAGTAACCAAGTTAGGCGAGTCGTTCTAAAGAGAAGAACTCTCTCGCTCTCTCTCTCTCGTTTCTATGCATAGAAATACTTGTTTTACCATCAAGTTATTTATATGGAATACATTACACATATATTGTAACATAATTACACTGCTTAGCGTAGGTCGGAATGCGGTAACGATCGATGCGATTGAACGGGACTACATTCGCGGGGATCGAGCGTTATTTCGGACGGCTAGAAGAGCCCGAGTATATTTAAGAGATATAAAAACACCTAAGCGAAAGACTTGGTACAGAAGTACCGAGTTTTGCGGGCAATAGGCCATTGCCCCGATATAAGAAATAGAGCTGTCGCCGTTCCGAAATTCCCTCGCTGACGTAAACAGCAGGTCAGCGACCAGCTGGCCTTGCTGGGAGGCGAGGGGAGGGTGGTGAGCGCGGCAGCGGGGTACCGAAGAAGTCGCTGAAAATGCCTTCGATTTTAAAATAATGATGAAAAATTGGCAGAGGGGACTGAGGCGAGGGGAGGCCTATAAAAGGCCGGTGCGGGGAGAGAGGAGCTCTCTTGGCTCAAAAGGCTTATCTAGAAAGGATAAAAGAAAAAGAACAGTAAAGAGTAAAAATTGAAAAGTGGAAATTCAAAAAGAAAAAGAAAGATACGAAAAGTAGAGTCTGTGTGCATCTAAAACAGTGGAGCGAGTGAGGGACCCTTCGAGACCCGGAAGGAAAGAGGACACAATCAGGCGAGCGATAGAAATCTAATTATAAATAGCCAGTTAAATCTGATATAACGCATGCGATCATAGAAATCTAGCTTGTACATGAGTCGTCTAGTAGGAGATCATTAGAAATAGATTCGGGCGAATAAGCAGGTAGTTTTTAAGGGAATAAGATTAAGAAGATAGATCGAAGTGTATAGAATAAGTGCATCGAGGGAGGCGTGCAGATCCCGGAAATAAAATTAATAAATTGTGTCTTTAAACTGTCGAGAGAATCAAGAAACGAAAATCGCATAAGTGGGAAGGAGACAGAGTGCGAGTAAGACGAGAGAGAAAGAGTAAAGAATTGTACATAGAGTTTCTACACTCTATACAAGTAGTGCGGTGTGTCTGTGTGTGTGAGGCGACAATACCGAGGCGTCGCACAGTAGACGCAGAGCCCGATATCGTGGCAGAAAAGTCGGAAAAAAATTTTTACAATCGGGATATTTGAGCAGGCAGTCAGGTAGAGGACTAATGGCTGCGTTAAATTGTAAAAGGGGAACCTTTTTTACCGTATACCTTCGTCGCCGCGTCAGTTGGAAGTTAGCCTTCGAGACGAGTGTTCGCATCGCGCGCTGAACGAGCGAAAACTACCGTGACTTATAAAATCGATAACTTTAAAGTGAAGTGTTTTAAATCAATCCGGAGACATGGATACGACTTCTGGAGGTATGTAGAAGATATTTTTACATTGGTTGAGTTTAAAATAAATATGTAAATTATTGAAGTGTAGTATAAACTACTGCATAAATAAAGTGAAAGAATTTTGTAAACTTATATTTTCAACTATCCGAAAAGTTATACTTTCTGCCATATTCTGCGACAGCCAATGTCTAGGCCTTTAGTTTATTATATAAGCTTGCGAAATTAAAAGGAATTAGCTGCCTAGAGCTGCCTAACTTTGTCTGTTATAGTTTTTGGCAACGTAAAACAGGCGGTTGCCGACCGTGCACGCGCGCGCGGCGCCATACGCCATGCCATGGGGCCATTGAACAGCTGCTACTTGAGCAATAGGACTATATCCATACATATACCATATATAATATATATATATATATACATATATATATACAAAATACAAATTCAAGTAAATCATTTATATATCTATTTTTGTAGACATACAACAATACATATATATGTAAGTATATACTAAAGTAATTAATTTGAATCGTCACATTTTATTTATATTTGATACATTTTTATTATATATATAGGTATATATGGGGCATTCCACGCCAAATCGGACAGTTCAATTTTTTTTCCCTTGATTTTGTCATATTTTCATGTACTCATCAAAAATCGGCTTCTGGTACATTTTGAGATGTTTTTGGTCACCCGTTCAAAAAATATTTGTTTATGTTTTTTTGCTCATAACTTCTTTCATAATAGTCTAAATTCAATTTTTTTTTCATAACTGTTGTTTTATATGTACTTTTCAAAAAAAAATACGAATAATTATTGCGGCTACTTATTTGTTACAATAATTAAAATTCATTAAAATTTTGATCTGATCCTTCAACACAAATTCTATACAATTTTATGTCTTTATTACAGGGTCCCATTACGAAGGAGTACATTTGACGAGGAAAGAATTATATCTTATTATAAAGGATAATTTGAACGATAATTTCGCTACGTTATTGTTTGGCTTTCTGATTCGCAATCAGTCACTTTCACAACCCGCGTATATCAATTTTGTTCAATTCAATTATAATAATTAAAATTCAAATAACTAATGCAAGTTATATATCATTGTATACGAAAACGTCATACTAAATAAGTAAATTATTTCATCCTTTTTTGAGTGGTACGGCAGGAGGGAGTTTTTTTGAAAATTTTTAATTTTTTTTAACATACTTGTCCGCCATATTGGATCAGCCATTTTGTTTACAATAATTTGGCTTTCGGATTCGTAATGAGCGACCCTCAAAACCCACATATAGCAGTTTTTGTCAAGATCGGACACCTTTTTAACATTCATGTCCGCCATATTGGATCGGCCATTTTGTTTACAATAATTTGGCTTTCGGATTCGTAATAAGCGACCCTAAAAACCCGCATATACCAATTTTTGTCAAGATCGGACACCTTTTTAACATCCATGTCCGCCATATTGGATCGGCCATTTTGTTTACAATAATTTAGCTTTCAGATTCGTAATCAGCGACCTTAAAAACCCCTGCATACTAATTTTCATTCCGATCGGAGGTTATTTGTATTTACTGCCACGATTTCGGGCTCTGCGTCCACTGTGCGTCGTCCCGTAACCGTAGCTCGAGCCCCGAAATACCAAGAAGTTGTGCTCGAATAAGCAGAAATAATAATAACTAAAATCGAGGGAATTCCCTGATTTTCGAGACCGAAAAGATAGAATTAAGAAATATAGAAGATAGGATAATTGTAATTCAATATAGAATAAGTAGCATTAAAACATAGGATAAATAGGTACGAGTGAATGAGCGAAAGAAGCGTGAGAGCAAAAGAATTGTGAATAGGGTTCCTACACCCTATAAAAAGAGAAAATGCGAAGTAGCATAACCAGAAAGCGAAATCTCGGTGCAACAAATATCCGATAATACCGTGTAACACCGAGCGAGAAAGGAGCACCATTAGAGTCAGAGCGAAAGAATCAGAAAAGAGAGCTGAGACGCTTGACCAAAGGAGTGAGTGCGAGGAAAGATAGCGAGCGGTGCGGTATGGATATAGCGGCGTATTGAACATAGGTATAGTGAAACTGTGCTACGAACCATAACAGACTCCCGAGTAATACCGAGAAATCGCGCATCACCAATAAGATAATAAATTGCGGAAATAATCGGTTGCATACCAAGTGTAAAGGAAGATCCTCGAAATTTAAATGATTGTAAATAAAAAAAGTGAGGTTTGGCTATAAATAATTTGTCTTAAATAAAGCATCACTGTCCACTACCTTGAAGTCTACATTAATTAGTTATGTGTCGAGCCCAAAACCCCACTAAGAATAAAAATTACATGTGAACGGGAGAAAAATACCGTTACAATATAGACAGGATAAAATGAAATGTTAAGATTGTTTTACAGCTAAATACTAAATGTAAAACGAATCGAGAAAGAGAGAAAACAGTAACGCGTTTTCAATAAAGCTTCCTCTGCAGGAAAGCGAGGCTGGGCGACTCTCTGCGCCACGACGAACGCCTTATCGCTAGGGCTGAACGGCGATCTAGCCAACTTGCGTACGAACGAAATGTACGAGTAACCAAGGAAGACGAGTCGTTCTCAAGTAAAATCCTTCTCTCTCTCTCTCTCTCTCTCTCTCTCTCGCTCTCGTTTCTATAGCACGAGAATAGTCGTCTAATTAGCAAATTATTTAGGAAAACTTATTAACTATAAGAGATCTAACGTCTAACTAACAAATTATCTAAGAAAACTTATTAACTATAAGTAGAGTAATCACTAATTCAACGAATAACCAATGATGTTTGAAATAAGCCATAACTCAACAAAACCATTTATACTAATAAGAGATTAACGCAGAAATCAGGTTGCATACGTCAAAGTTAACTACAGAATCTGTAACAAAATTATTACTAGTGGTTTCATGTGAAGGATTTAATTAAGTTCCGTACAAACGCTGAAAAACTAAGCCATTACCATAGACACATCTACATAGAAGCGAGCATAAGGATATTACCTAAACTAAGAAACTCTATCGAAAGTAGGCCAAGAAGCGAGGTGGTAAAAATCGCCTCATTTTTAGGAGAAAAACGCCTCGACCGCGTTCCTTCACCTAATCGCGTGGTCCTCTGTGTAACACATCGCGCGGACAAATCAGAGCGCGCCATACCGATGCACTTGCATAGATCTATGGCTCTGCATGTCGAGAAGCTTATCTGCGGAGTAAGGGGAATGAATACGTGTATGTTGGAGATAGACCACGGGGAAATTCTTATAATCAGGATAGGGTTTTATCCCTTCTCTTCTTTTACGAGCCTGACGACAAGAATTTTCGACGCTCAGGAGCCCTATAAAACGCCGCGAAAATCGGCCGGCGACACAGACTTCGACTGACAGTTTCACGGGGGGTTAAGTAGAAGACTAATCACTAGCCTGGCAGTCAATAAGTCGCCGGCAGTGAATTAGACTTTTTCCAAGGTAACAAGTAATACTGTTTGCCGGGAAATAAAGTAGTACAGAACGATAATTTTTCACCACGGCTTAATTTTCACAAAGTATAGTTTCAAGTAGTACAGAGTAAGAGTACAGTACTTATAATTATTAACGCTTGTAAAATCGGGAATATTGAACGTGCAACATTCAACTACTCATGTAGTTTTATTTCAATAAATAATTATCAATACGCACCAACGCCTACGTTCGATTTTGAGTCTGTCTGACTACACTAATCTACGTCCAACCAACGTTCAACCGCAAGAACCACAGCAACAAACAACCGTAGGTATAATTTTCGATTATCAATTAAAGTGAAATCTTGCTCCGCGTGAAATTATCATTCAAGTCCGTCCCCATTATTCGTGAAGTGATTATCCCCAACGAAGAACAAAACGCACTCCAGCCCTATCCCGAGTAATTTTCCGCGGTTAGACTCAAAAATGGGCTTGCGTCTTCGGTATTTTCTCGTCGGGTGTGGTAAAGGGAAAATTTATTCTCCTTGACCAGAGCACGGAAAAGATACACCGAAACGTGAAATCTATGTTAAATTCGTGGGGTCGTAAGATAGGCCGCGATTTTGACGTAACAAGACCTAGCAGGCAAATAAATCGGGCGACCTCTGCCGATCCATCGGCCGTTGAAATCACGGTTCAATACTTCCCGTGTTGTTGTAGAGGTTGTAGTTCATGTTCTAGGAAATTTCGATATTTGATTCCATTTAAAGTACCATCAATAAAATAAGGACCAATGAGTTTGTTACCTACAATTCCACACCTAACGTTAACCGACCAGGGACGTTGATGTTCAACTTGTCGTAACCAGTGGGGATTTTGCACACTGCAGTAATGCATGTTATGCCGATTAACCGCACCATGGTTTGTGAATGTGGACTCATCTGAAAATAGTACATCAGCGAAGAAATTGGAATTCATTTGCATTTGCTGCACTGCCCATTCACAAAATTCTACTCGCAGACGAAAATCATCGCCATGAAGTTCCTCATGCAGTGAAATGTGGTATGGGTGATATTTGTGACGATGTAATATTCTTAGAATACAATCTCTAGAAATTCCGGAATCCCGATGTAATTGCCGAGTGCTTACATGAGGGTTTTGTTGAACAGCTGCTAGCACATCAATTTCATTAGCTTCTCCTGTGACAGTGATTCTTCGTTTTCTTTTTTTTAGGTTGTACACTACCGTCAGACATAAAGGATTGGACAACTTTGTGAAAAAAGAACGTGAGCGAACATTATCTGGAAAACGCTCAGCATACAAGGCAACAGCATCGTCAACATTCCGTTTACATTCACCGAAAATCAGAATCATTTCAGTTTTTTCTTCTATGGTTGCAGCATTCATTTCGCACTCGTACTTCAGTTTAAGGAATGAAGGGTAAAGATAGTCAAGTGAATTGACAATGTTGGAGGTGTTTTCAGTCAAAATCGTTGATATTGACCTTGACTCGCCACTGTGACCGTATGGTGAACTACGGGCTTATAAAAGTCAGTGCAGCGTTGTCAAAGATGACCATTTACGATTTCAGGGTAGGGGTGAGGGCCTCTCCTGTGTACAATCATTCGAGGAAAGAATAAATAAGTGTCTAGAAGTTCAAGGTCACAATTTCGAACATTTAATCTAATTTATTGAACAGTGAGAGGCAAGGGGACTCACCTAAAACAAGCACCCCGATGGTGAAAGGCAAGGGGACTCACGTAAAACAAGCACCCCGATGGTGAGAGGCAAGGGGAATCACCTAAAACAAGCACCCCGATGGTGAGAGGCAAGGGGACTCACGTAAAACAAGCACCCCGATGGTGAGAGGCAAGGGGACTCACCTAAAAAAACAAGCTCCCCGATGGGAACAAAAACTACTACGTCTACGTCGTTGTTCCGGGATAACGCTAAAAGTAGTTGTTAACTTATTGATAAACGAATACATGCTTTCGATTGCAGCGCCATGTGTGAGAAAATTTCATATCAACAATAAAGTCAAATCAATGGATTTTGTCATAGAAAACCAGGAAAAAAATAGGGTTTTCCAATCACCATTTTGAAGCAACTTCAATTTTCACAACAATGGGGTAGGGTTGGGGACAAGGGTGGATCGAGTTTCGTATCGCCGAATAGCTTTTTGAAAAATGAAACATGTCTTTTTTCTTTTTTCGATCCGATGTGTAATTTCTCGAGATATCCACAAAAATCAAATCTCTTGCGAATACAGCGCCATCTATCACGAATCGAAAAAAAATGTTTCAGATAAAAGTTACTTTTTTTTATGGGGAATCCGAATCTGCAATAAAAAATACGGGTTCCCATTTACGATTTCAAAGTTGCCCCCACCCCCACCTCAGGGATAGGGGTGAGGGGTCGACTTTAGTATCATTAGATGACCCCCTTTCAGGTGAACAAATTTTATTGAGAACTTTTTTCGATCCGATGTGTAGTTTTCGAAATATTTCAATGTCTTCAGGTAAATCGGCCACCCTGTATACGGGTACAACGAGCAAATGTCGATGTACGAAATCATATCTCCCGGTGCGACGTCGTAGGACGTGACTATATTGCCCATACAATCACCATAGAACGCTGCACGAGGGTTCAGTCTCTCTGTAACACGTCGCGAGTGGTTATTTAAAAATTCGTTGACTCGTGGTTCGTCTTTGCGGAGTGTATTAAAATTACACTTCCACGTCTCCACCAGTTCGTAACCGGGTGAACGAATTTTTAAACTCGTATCGCGAGTCTAAACTCTCGTTTCCAGCATGAGAATTTCTCGTACGATCGTTAGGAAATCATTTGCAGCACCCATGCCAATAACAACCGTGGTATTGGTATACAATACGACGATTATCCAGTTCCAGGTGGCCGTCGACGAGCGGTCCTTCGGGTAATTTATACTCACGGTCCCTAGCCGCGTGAATGAGTTCACGCCCGAGCTCGTGCTCAACCCACAAGAACCAGTCAACGGCCTGCTGCGAATAATTTCCCACCCACCTATACCCCTGCCCAGGGATGAGACCAATCGTTCGCGGTCGTAGAAAGTTACGACGGTACACGAGTGAGCAGCCGATGCTATTGTTACGGCTTCACTGAACGGACATACATTACCTACAAATAAAAATATTTGACAAAATTCATAGCAAGCTCAACGGAGTATATCAACATCTATCTTACAGTACTTAACAATCTCGTTTTCAAAGTTAAATATCGCGTCTTTATTAAGCTCTTCCGCATACCAATCGTAAAGTTCTAACCGTTCCCGCTCACTCATTGTATCAGGCGAGTAATACTTGGCTGCGGGGAGAACACCGTTGTAACTACGTGCATATTCTGTATTGAAGAGATACGGAAAGTAGCCGCTGACCATTTCGTCATTAAACCCGAAAGCCTTTGGCGCTAAGACGCATATGAAAATAATTAATGCTGTCGATAAAACTAGTACGGCCCACCCTCATCGATATAATTGAATTACCTGTTAGAACTATACTTGGGGTGGGCATATCCGTGCAACGTTCTACGATATTCCACAATATAAATTGCGCATCGAATGCCTTGGCATTGTCTGCAATGCACACTATATTACGAAATTTCGTGGAAGATCGCACAGCCAGATTTATAAACTCTGTAACAGGATTTTTATTAAAAACAAACTCGCGCACATCGCGCCACTCGCAAATGCCTAACGGTTGCTGTTCTCCCGCAGATAAACAAATTTCGCACAACTGTTGTGCGACACAATGAGTGACAATGTGCTCGTGGGCATCGATCATTGTACCTGCATTGTAACGGTAATTTTTTTATCCTTAACAAATATTTTTATTTTTCGTGAGAATTCGGGCACGATCACAGGACTAATTAATGTAGACTTCGTGGTGGTTCAGAGTGAGGCTTTATTCACAACGAAACAATTTGATAAAATGTCACTATTTAATTTCTGGTTACCGATATCCGTTACACTGCATTAAATTTCGCAATTTCGATGATTATTTTACAATTCTTATTTTGTTTCGTATACACAGATTCTCGGTATTCCTAGCTTGCAATTCTGTTATTATTTCAAACGCTGGTATGGAGCGGTACGCTCGATGCACACACACACGCACACCACCAGACTGGCCTACCCCGCTCGTCGAACCGATGTTTCGCTCGTTGTTCTTTTCCTCTCTATCTGACATACGATTCACCGTCTGGCGTTCTCTTTCGCACTCTTACTTGCTTATACTCTTCTTGATCATCCTTCCTATTTAAGTGCTAGCTGACCTACTTTTATTTCCTTCAAATATTGCGGACCTAATTCTATTTTATTGATTTTCTCTACTTAACTCTACTTACTTAATTCTATTCACTTTACACCTATTCGCTTTAACGTATTTAATTAATTCTATGCACTTACTCTATTCACTTATAATCTAGCTAAATCTTGATTTTTGACGATTTCTAAACTGTTTGTCGGATTATTGTTAATTATATAGAGATTTCTTGCCTGTCTTTCCTCTTTGTCTGGTCCTTGTTTCCCATGCACTTGGGGTCTCTTTTCTCCCAGAAACAAAGATTTTACACGATGAACTTGAAAATTGACTTTTGATAACTAATCTCTGATCTCGAAAATTTGTCTTTAATCTTTCTTGTACAACGATACTTGTTCTTTTCGTGCTAAGAAGAACTTCTCTCTCCCCGCACCGACATTTTATAGGCTTCCCCTTGCTTCAGTCCCCTCTGCCTATTTTTCCATCGTAATTTTAAATTTAACGCATTTCCGACTTCCGCGGCTCGCCGTAACCGAGCTCACCGCCATCCCCGCGCCGCCAAGCGAGGCTATCTGGCCGCTGACCTGCTGTTTATGTCAGCGAGGGAATTCTGGAACGGCGACAGCTCTAGTTTTTATACTAGGTGCGATGGCCTATTGCCTGCAACCCTCGGTGCTCTTGTACCGAGTCTATCTCTTAGGTGTTTTCGAATATACCTTGGGCTCTTATAGCCGTTCGAAATAATAAAATAAGCTAAAGAGTGTAACTATGTTACAGCATATACCTTACCTTGACGCGCTTCAAAATCATAAAATATAAAAAGCGTTTCAGGGTGTTTTGCAGCGGTGGTGGGTTCACGATCTTCTTTGCGCTGTTCGACTATCTGCACATAGCATCATTCGTTGAACCCGTGCGAACGACGGCACAATCGGCAAAAACTAACAATGTATTTATGTACATTGTGATCTCTGCGAATGAGTTTTTCACAAGTTTTACAAATACGGTATAACTCGCAAATAGACTTTCGTGCATCCGTCGTGAATTTGGTACGTCTTTCGAGAGGTTTTAGATGGTTGACGAAACACACAGCACCGAAGAGCGAGCGACTACAATCGGGCTGGAGGGACTCGTGCTCGTTTTCGGGACCACTTGGATTTTCGTTTACCGGATATTGGTTGTCCTCTTCCGGTTCGTTGCCATCGGCTTCCTCATCTTCGCTGCTGGACATCTCGTCCTCGGGTTGCTCCTGTGGTTTCCAAAGTTTTAGCTGCGAGGTATGCGCCGTCGTGGCATATTTCCTCCCAGAGCGGTGACGTCGTTCCGCCACCAAGTACGCATCCGCGCCGTTTTGCCTTATTATCGTCATCGGCCCTCTCCACTTGAGCTCCAGCTTTGTGCTCTCACCCGTCGCCGACGGAACTGTCGTCATGAACACGATGTAGCCTGGTCGATACTGCCTTCCCGGCACATGGTGTTATTTGTGATAATTACTTCATGTCCATTGTCGTTCGGCGATCCTGACTTTAATCCGGTCTTGTACATCCACGGATTTTTCATAGTCGTTCAGGCCCTCTGTCAGAACTCGTTCCGCGCCGGGGGTGCCATCGGGCTCGTACCCAAACAGCGCTTTAAAAGCTGATTCCTGGGTTGTCATGTTGACGGCCTCATTAAGGATCAAGGTGTTGGTCCTATTTCCGTCCGTTATCTTCGCCCAAGGATCTCCTCAACATAGGCACCAATACCCCATTGACCCTTTCGACCTGCCCATTTGCTTGTGGGTGTCGGGGTGAGTTGAGCGTATGGTAGATCCCATGTTCTTTGCACCATTTCTCGAACGCGTGGCTCGTGAATCCCGTTCCGCGATCTGTAATCACCCGTTTGGGGGGGGGGGGGGGTCCGTACTCCCCGACGATTTTCCGTAATGCTGCTAGTACCGGCGTCGTGCCCGTATCCGTTACGGCATGTCTTCAAGTCCTGAAAGGCGCGTTGTTCCTTTGTGCCCCATTTGAACTTGCCTCCTGACTTTAGCAATTCGCACAATGGTGCTGCTCGATGGGCGAACCGCACGATGAATCGGTGGAAAAACCCCGCCAGACCCAAGAATCGCCTTACCTCCGTTAAGGTAGTTGGAGTAGGATACTCTGCGATTGCAATGGATTTTGCTTCGCCTGGACGCACCCCGTAGTGGCTAATCTCAAATCCTAGGTAGCTGACTTTGGAACATAGAAAGCGAAATTTTTTTAGGTTTAGCGTCAGACCGGCTCCTTGTAACGCGTCTAATATAAGTAATATTTTCGGTGTCATTTCTCCCTAGCTCCTTGCCGGTATTAAGATGTCGTCCAAGTAAAATAGCACTACATTGTCCCTCAATGGGCCCAGCGCGTTGTACATAACCTTGGAGAAGTATGCGTGTCCGTTCATTAGTCCAAAAATAATTCGTGGAAATTGGACGGTTTCGTTCGGCGTGATGATAGCTGTCTTCGGTCGTGCCTCGTCGGATAATGGGATTTGAAGGTATCCATGCGCGAGGTTGAGCAGCGTGAAGACGGTAGCTTCTCGTAGTTGGGCTAGGTGGTCATCTACGTTTGGTAATGGGAAATGTACTCTCTCGGTTTGCAGGTTCAATTTCCGGAAGTCCACCACGAGCCGCGATTCTCCATTTTTCTTTCTTACCAGTAATACTGGGCTGGCGTATGGTGAGTCGGTTTCCTCCACAATGCCCGCGCGTCTCCATCCATCCAGTATTTTCCTAATCTCCTCCCGCTCGTGTGGTGTCGCGCGATAGGGTTTAGTTTGAACAGGTTTGCTCCCTGCAATCTCGGTAATCTCTATCTTTGTGCAGTTGGCCTTGCCCAAGTCTTCCAGTGAGAGGGCGATGCAGTCTCTATACTCGTTCAATAGTTGAGTCAGTTCTTCCTTCACGCTGTCTTCCTGATCTTCTCCCACAACCTGTTGTTGTTTTTCGATTTTTGAGCATGACACTCTTTTCGGGGACGTCCATATTTCTTCGATGTTTGCGAGTGGAATAACTGCGGCCTTTCCGTTGTATGTTAACTCCATACAATTTATTGACTCTGCTTCCACTATCACTTCTTTGTTATCCACATGGGTATCTACTGGATCCTGTTCCATTGTCTCAATTTGAAACACGTGACGATTCTCGTTGATGGCGAAGAGAAGCTCGCCGTTCCTTTTTGCATAGTTGAAGCTAATCCAATACTATCCTCCTTGTGGCGCAGACCTTCAAAAATTTCTTGTTTAATCCCTTTTACTGTTAGGCTCAAATCCGCACACAGACTCAATTTCGCGTGAAAGTACTCTTGGATAGACTCTGACGTTCCTTGATAGCGCTTTGTCATCGTCTTCCATCGTTCACCATATGTTTCTGTAGCGTTGTACATTTCGCTAAACTTATATTCGAAATCGTCCCACGTGATAATTTCGGCCGCTTCAAACCATAGCTAGCCTCTCGCCAGTCCGGTCAATTTCATTTTGGCGATCTCAAGCTGGCAATTTTTGGACCACCGTTGTGATCGGCCCATTTGAATGACTCCTCGAAACCACTCCCTAAGCGACAAAGAGTTATCACTACCCGAGAAAGTGTCCATATTTCTTATCAATTCAGACGTCATGTGGTAAGTAGATCCGCTTGCGTACCGATCGTAAGTATTTTTCCGTTGAACTCTTTCGTTGCCATTCGCCAGCGGGTGTCGCGCGCGTCGCGGCCCGTCTTGTTCGTAATGGTCGTAAAAATCCATGTTACGGCGGATCGCGTCACTCGCACGTTGCAAACGTCGGGGCATGTCGCCCTCGTTGTTGTCGCTATCGTAATTACTTTTAACGTCCTCGCGCCATTGTACGCGTCGCGGTTCGTAGCGGTCATAGATCACCTCTCACTCGTTGTACACCCGGTCGCCGTGGTAATAACGGGGCATGTGCCGTGCCGTTTGGCGATTGGTCTCGTGTCGTGCGTACCCGTCGGCTTCACGTGCCGCAAGCGTTTCTCGTGGCACGTCGGGTTCACAAGCACTCCCGCGCCCGTCATATCTCGCGTTGCTAGTCGGATTTTTACGAACACGGTTGTCACTCTCGTACCCTTCGCCGGGCTTTTCGCGACGATCGAACCTACTTTTCGGATGTAGTGTCATTCCGTCAAAATCGTCTTGCAAATAATTTACAGCGTGCTTTATTTTATTGTTACTCGCGCGCCACTCGCGGTTTCTATTCGTGTCGCTCGGCTCGCGTCCATATCGCGGATGTTATTCTGGCGGTTCCACGTAGTCTTCGCGTTCACTCTCGTACTCGCGCGTGTCTCGATCGTTAATATCGGCGTATTGCGCTGCCGTCACGTTATGACGAGTCGAATATCGGCGTGTCATAGCGTATGTATCACGCACTTGCTCCCGCTCATTGTCGTATACGAATCCCGGAGGTCACGTCGCATCGCTCTCCCTTATTCTGTCTCTGTCGCATGCCGGGGTAGTCTCAGTCGACACTTCGTGCGTCGCGCACCACTCATTGCTACTCATTCCCCTAACACGGGAAGGCGGGACCTCCCACAGTCCGTCCCCCGCTACTCGGTTATACACTTCGTGATTCATAGGTGTGCTACTTACTGGTGGGACCGTTGCGTTGACTCGTCGCCTCGATCCCTTTGGATCTTGGTCGGCATCGTGTGAGTCTCGAGAGGGAGGTGCCTCCTCAGTTGCTTGGGCGTCCCCTACCATTTCTCGGATCGTGTTCTCGGCCTCGGTTTGGTCGTCGTCCCCCGATTGACTGCCCGTGGGTGGGGTTGTGAAAGTTTCCAGAAGGTCTCATTGAAACTGATCGAAATCATTGGCGTTTGCCATTGTGTAGGTGTGCCGCTTGCTTCCATGCACACACTGACTGCCCGCGCGAACTCGTAGAGCGTGTATGGGCGCGTTTCTGACCGTTGCTCGTTTACCTGCGCGTTCTTTTGCCCTTTTCTGGCACCGCATGACACTCTCGCATACACTTTCTTTCTCTTTATATTGTTACACTTTGTCTCTTCGTGTCCTTTCTTTGTCCTTTCTTTCACACTTCACTTTGTCTTTATATTAATTTATACGCTTTGTCTTTATGTGATTTATACACTTAGTCTTTACTCAATTTATACACTTTGTCTTTATGCGGTTTATACACTTAGTCTTTATTTAATTTGTACACTTTGTCTTTATTTTAATTTATACACTTTGTCTTTATGTGATCTATACACTTGGTCTTTATGTGATTTATACACTTAGTCTTTATTTAATTTGTACACTTTGTCTTCATGTGATTTATATACTTAGTCTTTACTTAATTTATACACTTTGTCTTTGTGTGATTTATACACTTAGACTTTATTTAATTTACTTCGCGAATTAATGTAACCGACACTCGCGTCTCTCTTTCGCTTCGCACGTATCCCACTTCTGATTGTTGTGATACTGGGTATTATCCTAGAATACCGCAGCTCGATACGTTACCGTCGTGTGTCGAATTGATACTTTGATGGCTCGAGGCGGACGCCTCGTGGCGTAGGTCGTGAATCCAAGCGAATCGTTCGAGAGAGAGAGAGAGTATGTAGTCGAACAATGGTTAATTATTTATATTCACAGGTTAACAAAGTTAATGAACAGGTATGTAATTTGTAGGATGACAGATACTACGAACGTTAAATCGTTAAACGCGGCGTTTATCAACGCTGACAGGAAATATCAACTCTACGCGTTATACAACGCAACGTAACAGGAATATAAACTCAAACGCGTTATACAACGCAACGTAACAGGAATATCAACTCAAACGCGTTATACAACGCAATGTAACAGGAATATCAACTCAATCGCGTTATACAACGCAACGTCAGCTGTTCTCGACGCGTGGCTAATACAATAGCTTCTTTATCTCTGCCTCTACCGTCGTATGCCACGAGCGGCAAGGTTCCTCAAGCACGCCTCGTTGCTAATTGCCGCCTCGGGCGTCTGGGCTTCTTCCTCAGGTTCGCGTGCTCGTTAGCCACGCACTGTTCACGTGCCCAGGGGCCGTGGTTCACCATAAAGGCTCGTTTGATATAGCCTCTATTCCTACAGTCGGACAATTAAGAATCGTGCAAATGATTAATACATATTATAATACGTATCAAAATCTAAGAAAGTCATACAATAGGGATAACGATAAACAAAGTTATCAGAACAAACTGAAGAAATTCAAACAGGAAGCTGCTAAACTCTTCGATGTTGCAGCTTGCAAATGCCCCATGACTTTTACGTGTCTGTGGAAAGAAAATCCATAGTTTTAAATGTCAAATTTCTATAACCTGTGATTGCGAGAAATCAAGAAAGATACCTTCAATGGAGTTAAGATTCATGTATGTCCAGAGAAATGAAAGAATTGGCAGAATTGGACAAGTAGATATCCAAGAAACACGAAAACTTACTAATAAACTACTCAGGAAGAAACGAGAGCTTGAACGCAGTGCGTCTAACATTTCAGAATCTAAAAATAAACCTCAAACACTCATCGATTCAACTGACATTGTTCTCGACGAGGAAATCACCGTATCTGAAACAAAAAGTGCAGATAAAACGTTTGGTCCATCAACATCTAATTTACCGTTAACCTCGCAGATGAGGCTGAAACTAAAAGCTACTGCATTAGCTTGTGACAGATATGGTGTGTCTGATAGAGCAGCAGCTGCAATTGCGTCTAGCGTTCTTTAAGATATAGGAATAATAACTGAATCGGATACGTCACTTGTAATAGATAAAAATAAAATACGAAGGGAAAAAGCTCACACAAGAAGCGAATTGCAATGTGACCGTGACATTATTGTTCGTGGCTTATATTTTGATGGCCGAAAAGATGATACGCTACTGATCGAAACAATGTATGAAAAGCATTTTCGCAGAGTCGTGAAGGAGGAGCACATTTCTCTAATTCAGGAGCCAGGATCAAATTACATTGGTCATGTGTCTCCCCCGTCAAGTAAAGCCGAAGACATCAATTCAAGCATCATTTCATATTTCTCTGAGCGAGGTATCTCCTTAGATGAATTAAATGTTGTCGGATGTGATGGAACAGCTACAGATACTGGTTGCAGGAAAGGGATCATACGGAGATTGGAACTGCATCTTCGGAAACCCCTGCAATGGGCTGTGTGTCTCTTGCATTTTTATAAATTGCCATTCAGACATTTGTTTGAATATTTAGATGGGGTCACTACAGGACCTAGCTCATTTTCCGGCCCCATTGGCAAGGCACTTCATGGTTACGAAAAATTACCGGTTGTTGAGTTTAAAAGCATTAAATGCGATGTTCCACTTCTGGATGAAGCAGATCTCAGTAAAGATCAAAAATATGTTTTTAATAATTCTCAAGCTGTTTATACGGGATTTTGTCTACCAGATCTTGCTGTTTCTGAACCTGAGCCTCTGTCGAATTCTAGATAGTTAACGGCTGCAAATAGGATTCTCAAATTATATATACAGTAGCGGACAAAAGTTTAAGACGATGAATTACAATTTGGTTCATAGATCTGTCATACAAGTACTAACGTTTCTTTCGGCTTGTTGTTTTTTTACAATACATATGTACGTTTGACCTTCATAATGTAGAAGTCTCAGTCGTCAAATGTGAACAATATAGATTATACAATTTTTTTTTTCTTCCAACCATCTGTAAACAGCGGACATTAGTTTAAGACGATCTGTCGAACAAGATACCCGTAGTCGATCCACGCAATAATTTCATATATTAATACTGTAAATAGTTTGTGGTGTATCATCCAGTGTCTTAAGTTTAATTACGTACGAAAAGAGTATGGGTAAAGCCCGTAATTTGTCATCAACTGAACGAAAACTAATCGTGTCTCTACGGAAGCAAAATGAGACATTTTCTTCAATTGCAACTCAAATGAATCGATCAGAAACTTCTTGTAAGCAAGCGTGGTACAAGTTTGTGAAGACTGGGGACTATTTTGATCGACAAAAAACGGTAGACCGCGGAAAACCACGCCAACGCTGGATCGTCGGATTCATCGATTAAGCGAGAGAGATCGTTTTCGTTCAGCAGTCGATATCAGAGTTGAAATATCCAGTAATAATAATGCACAAATTAGTGTAAGAACTGTCCGAAGACGATTAGACGAATTCAATTTGAAAGCACGAAAGCCACGGAAGAAGCCGATGCTCAGTAAAAAGAATAAAAAATTACGACTGCAATTTGCTAAGGCTCATCGGCATTGGACAAGTGAGGATTGGCAAAATGTGCTATTTTCGGACGAATCCAAATTCAACCGAATTTGTTCTGACGGGATACTGTATGTAAGACGTCGAATGGGCGAAGATTTAAATCCTCGATGTGTTTTACCGACAGTTAAGCATGGAGGTGGAAACGTAATGGTGTGGGCATGTTTTTCTCGCAATGGTCCTGGACCAATACGCCGAATTAATGGAATCATGGACCGTTTTCAATACTTGGATATATTGAAAAATACTATGTTACCGTATGCCTACGAAAATATGGGTGATAATTTTATTTATCAACAAGATAATGACCCAAAGCATACGGCTCGGGTAGTGAAAAGTTTTTTTCAAGATGAAAAAATCACTTTATTATCGTGGCCGTCGCAGTCGCCGGATTTAAATCCAATTGAAAACTTATGGTGTACCATAAAAAGAAGGGTTCAAAGAAATAAACCAAAAAATTTTGACGATTTGTACTCTTTGGTTGAAAAAACGTGGAATGAAACAACTGTGGACGACTGCAAAAAATTAATTGATTCAATGCCTCAAAGATGTGCTGATGTGATAAAAAATAATGGACTGTGGACAAAGTATTAAAGGGAGGAAAATATCTGTATATTTTCTACCAAAAAATATTTTTTTATGATACGTATAGTTTTAAACTTTTGTTCCCGAAGATATCAAACAAATTTATGTTTTCTTTGTTTATTGTATCTAATGTTGTTACGCGCAAAATTGAATTTATGTAATAAATATATGAATTAATGATTAATTAGCTAATACGAAAAAAAATCCACTGAGTCAATTCTTTTCATAAAAAAATCAACGATTACTTTTTTTTTCCTCTCCGTCTTAAACTTTTGTCCGCTACTGTATGTATTGTAACGGTATTTTTCTCCCGTTCACATATATATTTATTTTTCGTGGGGTTTTAGGCTCAACACATAACTAATTAATGTAGACTTCAAAGTGGTTGACAGTGATGCTTTATTTAAGACAAATGATTTATAGCCAAACATCACTTTTTTAATTACATTCATTTAAATTTTCGAGGATCTTCCTTTACACTCGGTATGCGACCGATTATTTCCGCAATTTATGATCTTATTTGTGATGCGCGATTTCTCGGTATTACTCGGGAGTCTGTTATGGTTCGTAGCACAGTTTCACTATACCTATGTTCAATACGCCGCTATATCCATACCGCACCGCTCGCTATCTTTCCTCGCACTCACTCCTTTGGTCAAGCGTCTCAGCTCTCTTTATGATTCTTTCGCTCTGACTCTAATGGTGCTCCCTTCTCGCTCGGTGTTACACGGTATTATCGGATATTTGTCGCACCAAGATTTCGCTTTCTGGTTATGATACTTCGCATTTTCTCTTTTTATAGGGTGTAGGAACCCTATTCACAATTCTTTTGCTCTCACACTTCTTTCGCTCATTCACTCGTACTTATTTATCCTATGTGTTAATGCTACTTATTCTATATTGAATTACAATTATCCTATCTTCTATATTTCTTAATTCTATCTTTTCGGTCTCGAAAATTAGGGAATTCCCTCGATTTTAGTTATTATTATTTCTGCTCATTCGAGCACAACTTCTTGGTATTTCGGGGATCGAGCTACGGTTACGGGACGACGCCTCGGTATTGTCGCCTCACACACACAGACACACCGCACTACTTGTATAGAGTGTAGAAACTCTATGTACAATTCTTTGCTCTTTCTCTCCCGTCTTACTCGCACTCTGTCTCCTTTCCACTTATGCGATTTTCGTTTCTTGATTCTCTCGTCGGTTTAAAGACCCAATTTATTTATTTTATTTCCGGGATCTGTACGCCTACCTCGATGCACTTATTCTATACACTTCGATCTATCTTCTTAATCCTATTCCCTTAAAAACTACCTGCTTATTCGCCCGAATCTATTTCTAATGATCTTCTACCAGACGACTCATGTACAAGCTAGATTTCTATGATCGCATGCGTTATATAAGATTTAACTGGCTCTTTCTAATTAGATTTCTATCGCTCGCCTGATGGTGTCCTCTTTCCTTCCGGGTCTCGGAGTGTCCCTCACTCGCTTCACTGTTTGAGATGCACACAGACTCTACTTTCGGTATCTTTCTTTTTCTTTTCGAATTTCCACTTTTCAATTTTTACTCTACTGTTCTTTTTCTTTTATCCTTTCTAGTTTAGCCTTTTGAGCCAAGAGAGACTCCTCTCTCCCCGCACCGGCCTTTTATAGACCTCCCCTCACCTCAGTCCCCTCTGCCAATTCTTCATCATAATTTTAAAATCGAAGCCATTTTCAGTGACTTCTTCGGTACCCCGCTGCCGCGCTCACCGCCTTCCCCTTGCCTCCCAGCAAGGCCAGCTGGTCGCTGACCTGCTGTTTACGTCAGCGAGGGAATTTCGGAACGGCGACAGCTCTATTTCTTATATCGGGGCAATGGCCTATTGCCCGCAAAACCTCGGTACTTTTGTACCAAGTCTTTCGCTTCGGTGTTTTTATATCTCTTAAATATACTCGGGCTCTTCTAACCGTCAGAAATAACGATCGGTGCTCGCGAATCTACCTCTAATCTGTCACATCGATCGTTATCGCATTAAGCCCTACGCTAACCAGTGTAATTATGTTACATTATCCCCCCAATTTTTGAAGAAACTGCCTTCGCAACTTCTTCCAAAATTCCCACCAGCTATATCATATTTCGTTTTTATCATGTTTTATTATTATTATTTTTATTACCTGTATTTTTTATTTTTTCTATTTTTTTTTTTATATCTGTACATTTCTTTTATACCTACCAATTCTGTGACGTTGTTTCCTCGGTCTTCTTTTCTCTGCTCCTGCTTATTAACTAGATTGCCACAATCGCTTATTCTAATATCGCACGCAAATTGCTTCTCTATATCCTACTTATAGGAAAATAACACTCCTTCTTATTTCTAAAAGAAAGCAAAACACAAATAAATTTCAACACGAGTATGTATGTTTTTTTTTTTTTTTTTTTTATTCTTTTTTTTTTATTGCCCGTCGCTGTCATTTTCTTGGTCCTCGTCACCGTCCCTCTCGTCGGTCTCGGTCGGTTCAATAACTCCTCAGTGTATCAAAGTCGTCGTTGTTTCTTCGTCCGGGCGTTGCCAGCCACTGCATCTCCTCGTCATCCTCCACTTCGCTTCCGTCGATCGTCTTAGTCCACTCCTCCTCTATCTCGTACCCCGCATCCTCCAACATTGACGTACAAGTCGCGGCACCCTCTCTTCTTTCCCGCAGTCGCTCTTCCCGAAAATGCTTCCCAAAGTAACCTCCGTCGCCACCAAAATCGTACTTTGGGTTGCCTCTGTTTCTCCTCACTTCGCCCATCTCTATCAGAGCTTCCGCCACGTCATGCCCCCGGTTGTTGTGGGTCGAGTGGATATCCACCCATATGGCTTCTACTCCAGGATCCAGCTCGTTCACGTATAGATCGATGGATCCACACGAGGTCAATTCCATGAACCTGTCTGACGCGCTCTTCGTCCATTCCGTTCCCCTGGGACTCAGATGGTCCATCGCACAGGCAACCGCAAAATATGGTTCCCCAAGATATAGACGCGGCGGGGTGTATAGGTCCTCCATCTCGACCGAGATTTTCCTGGCGAGGTCCCCCAACCAGATCCGGAATTTTCCGTCACTCCTCCTGCTCATCACGGTACCCCGGAAAAACGAGTGCTTCCGTGGGTCGTCTTTGTCCACCAGCAGCCTCCCGGGATAAGCCTCCTCTTCGAGAATCGCGTGGACTTCCGGGTGATCCCGTGGAGTCTCCGCCACCAACTGCAGGAACTCCTTCCGTCGATCCTCCTCGTTCTCCCTCCAGACATAGAATCGACTTGGGTGCTCCACCTGGATCATCTCCGCGGTATAGGGTTAACCAGGAATCAAATATTCCACCGCGTTCTCGAGATAGCGTTGCATTTAAAAAAAAAAAAAAAAAACTCAATTGAAACAAAATAATTCCGCAAAAATTCTCTTCTCTTGACTGGTTATACTTTTTCCGAACGATTCGCCCGTTTTGTGGGGCGGTGGTCAAGTTCCTTCCTTTTATAGCCTTCCTTGTTCACGGCTTCCTTGTGATGGTTCATTTCCCCTTCGATAGGTCACAACAGCCAATTAGCTGTCCTATTATTCGTTCCTCTTCACCACCTTGGCCCTACTTCCTCGGAAATCGGAGCATTCTACTTGGAATTACCGTTGCCCGTGACGTCAGGGCAACCTCCCGCAACTATGTGTTGGTGTAGTCTTCTTCTGATCCAACGTCGTATCGTTGTTATTGTTTCGAGACTCCGTCCCTCGCGCTATCTCCCTCCTTTCCACGGTTGCCGACCCGGTCACGTCCTCGTCTCTCTTCTCTGTCTTTTCTGTTTCTGTCCGATATCTCTTAAACATACTCGCATGAAATCTACCGCGCTCCTTTTTATTATCTAAATCTATAACTAAATAAGTTGCTACCCCTACGCATCTCTTTATTCTATACGGTCCCTCATATAACGGCATAAATTTTGAGGTTAACTGTTTTAATGGATCTGATACATTTAATGCTTTTACAAGCACCAGATCCCCTACTTCGTAATTTGTCAACCTATGTGTTGCGTCGAATTTCTCTGCCCGACGCAGGCCTTTTTCTTTTATTCTTTCTCTTACAATTTCAATTTCCATTTCGTATGTTGTCCTGTCATCTTCGTCCTTCCCCCTGCCCATGTGTTTATTCCATTCCCTTAAAGGCTTTCTCTTACATTGTAGCTCCATCGGCGTGAATTCTGTCGTATCGTGATGACTCTCATTTATGCAATTTTCGATTATTTTTATCCACTTAAACCATCCTGCATGGTTATTTGTTAGGAAAACCCGAAAAAACCTTCCAAGTTCTCGATTCACTCATTCGACGATATTTCCTTGGGGGTGACGTATCGATGAAAATACGGCCATAATACCCTCGTCCTTGAGCTTCTGTATCCAGTTCTTAGCAGTGAATTGTGTCCCGTGATCGAATTGTATTCTTCGTAGTTTGCCGTATTTTGGAATATAGTCGTTGTATGTTAATGAGTATGAATACATTATATCCGGCTCGA
This sequence comes from Cylloceria caligata, assembly GCA_963942595.1. Lineage (NCBI taxonomy): Eukaryota > Metazoa > Arthropoda > Insecta > Hymenoptera > Ichneumonidae > Cylloceria > Cylloceria caligata. The sequence goes on along the minus strand of OZ012706.1, from coordinate 63,556,585 downwards.
AGGACCAAAAAATGTATGATAATGAGTGTGAGTAAATTATATCTAATCTATCGACAAGCAGCAAGTCGATACATTCGCACGTAGCATGTCGAGTGACAGATGCGAATAGTAAGATTAAGGATCCTGGTGACAAGTATAAATAATTAAATGCACTCAGTAATTAACAATAATAAATGCAATGTTTATTGAAATTATGTAACATTGGTTGCATGAAAAATACCTGTTGATTATGACAAATATATTACTGTGATTGGTCTGGCCTGCGTGTTGATGTACTGTTGGTGAGTGGGTTCTCAGGCCCCTGAGTTGCCTTGGTGATTCCGTGTGGTTGATCCTGGTGATAAGGTCTGATTGTAGAGCTCGAGTAATGCCACACGGCAGGCTGATGAGAGTCCGGACGCCGATGATCGGTGCGAAGCAGAATGGCGTCTATGCAGCCAACGAGCGAACCACGCCGTTGACGTTTATGTGAATGGTTCTATGGTTCTGGTGATCTGCTGTGATTTTCACTAATACTGAGTTGAAACACGGGTGATTTGACCAAGAATGTACTACACTATAGAAATGAATGCGCACTAAAGTGAGTAGAACGAGTGAATATCTCTGTGAGTTTTACGCGGGAACGTGTACTGCGAGCGACTCGAGTGAGAACAATGGCCACATCCGTCGACCACGCGGCAGAGTATCAAGAAGACGGACGTGCGTCACAGCTTGCTGGTGATTTGCTGTCAGCGATGGAAGGCGAGACTTGTGAGTGGTCTTGCCGATGGGGCCACGCTAACAGCGTTGGCCGCTTGAGTGAGCTTCGATCGAGGATGTGAGCAGATTGACAATATGCATGAGTGCGCGGTCGATAAATCGATATAGCATACCTGCGAGCTATACCATATGACGCGAGGCGTCAGATGATTGTGCCTGTAGCGTGTGCATGAGGTGAGTGTGTACTTGGTAAGCGTGAAAACTGAACAGTCGTTAAATATTCGTTTAATAACTGTCGACGTATTTGCTTTCTTCATGGGGTATAGAGCGACGAATTTACTAAATGCATCTAGAGTCACCAGAATATGTTTTACTCCACCGACCGATGCAGGCAAAGGCCCATAAAAATCTATGGATACCAAATCCCCAGGTCCTTCTGTTATTATGTTCTGCATCGCCGCGTAGCTGGTCTGTACTGCGATTTTATTTCTTTGGCATACGTCACACGTCGCGAGAATACTCCTAGCCACTTTCGCCAGATGCGGATACGTAAAATCTTCCTCCAGCATCCGTACACATTTTCCTGCATCGAGATGGCCATACATGGCGTGGCACGCCTTAATGATATCTCCAATCATGCTCTTTGGTATTATAACCCGCCAAATTCCGGTCTTGGATTTCTTTTGTAAAATTCCTTTTTCTAGACGAAATTTTTGCTCCTCTTCTCCTTGCTCCTTTTCGCCCAGAAAATTCATAATGATTTTTAAGTCCTCTTGCTCCCTCTGGATCTCTTTTATGTTCTTCAGTTTTTTAGCTAGCTCGCGTGAAATCCTTTCAGCCACCAAACCTGCCACCATTATAACTCCTTCGTAATCGGTTAACTGCAGATTCTCGTCCTCTCTCACACGGCTCAACGCATCCGCCCCCACATTCGTTTTGCCCGAGACATGTTCTATTTGTAGGTCGTAGTCCTGGATGGCTGATGCTTACCGCATCAGTCTTCCAGCCATAAATCGACACGTCTTTAAAAAAATTAGAGCTTTGTGGTCTGTTTTTATATGTATACGGGCACCTTTTAGATACGTCCTGAATTTTTGTAAGGCCCATACAATGGCCAACAACTCTTTTTCTGTAGTCATGTACCCTATTTCCGCTCCTTTAAGCGTCCTGCTCGCGAATGTCACCACCTTCATTTCTCCACTTTCCTCTTCCTGTGAGAGTATAGCTCCGAGTGCATACCCACTCGCATCCGTCGTTAGCGTATATGGTTTCCTCGTGTCGGGGTATCTGAGCACCACTTCCTCACAAAACAGATTTTTTATTTTTATAAATGTTTTTTCCATAGCCTCATCCCATCTCCACTGTATACCTTTTCTCAACAGCTTCACCAAAGGTGCCGTCTCATGTGCATGACGGTTTGTGAATTTGGTATAAAAATTTATGAGTCCCAAAAATCCTCTTAATTGTTTTATTGTTCGAGGTCGCGGATATTCATGTATCGCTTTTATTTTCTCGGGGTCCGGTTTTAGTCCTTCAGTTGTCAGCATATGTCCGAGGAATATTACTTCCTCACGGAAAAAATGCGATTTACAGAATTTCAGAGTCATTCCGTGCTGTTGGAATCTTTCAAACAATTTTTGTAAATGATTTAGGTGTTCTTCATGCGATACTGACATGACTAATAAATCGTCGACGAAATTAATTACAAAATCCAAACCTTTCAGGACGACATCAAGAGCTCGTATCAAACTTGCTGTGCTCGTCTTAAGACCGAACGGTGTTACGGTAAACTCGTAACACTTTCCGTTGTGTTGGAAAGCCGTGTATTTCTGGGACTCTGGATGTAGTGGTATCTGCCAGAAGCTACTTGTTAAATCCAGCGTTGACATTACCGTATTTCCTCCACATCGTTGAAATATCTCCTCAATCGGTGGTGCATTATTATAATCATTGATCAGATAATTATTTAACTCACGAACATCCAGACACAGGCGGACAGAATTATCGCTCTTCGTGACGGGCATCAGTGGATTTATATATACGCTTTCAGATTTCTGTATAATCCCCATCCTGAGCATTTTCTCAATCTCCCTCTGCACCCTCTCCCGTTGCGTTAACGACACGGGATATGAACGGTGGAAATATGGCTTCGGATCCTTTAGCAACAGTCGGTGCTGATATTCCGTCATTCGTCCTGGTATCTTATCGAATATTTCCCTTCTCTCTTCCACAATCCTTTTAAATATCCTTCTGATTTCCGGCCTCACGTCCTGGCATTCCTTCGTTTTCTCTTCAAACTCTCCCTCTGTTAAGCTGACCTCTGCCCCCTCTCCGTCCTCAGGATTATTCTTCATGTCGACCGTGGTACCCATCTTATTTATCTCAAATGAATGCACATTTTCCGGATTTATATGTCGCCAAATTCCATCCTTTAATTCCGCAACGACCTTATCGTCGACTGCTACAATTCTATTTTGAGCGTCTATCGATATCTTCAACACCAGCATCCCGTCTATACCAATTAGTACAGGCCTAACTAATTTTGGCACCACCAGCATTTGTAAAGTTCCAGTCGATCCGTATGCCTTTGCCTCGACCATAATCTGCTTCTTGATGCGTTCGGTTTCCCCACCAAATGCTCCGACCACCTGCGTTGATGTTACTGGTAGAACAGGGCAATTTTTAAAAATTTCTTCATTTTAAAAAAAAAATTCCCCTGAGACGCACGACACCTCACTTCCACTATCGATGAGACTCAGCTCTGAGATTCCAGCAATCCCCACTGGTATCTCCGGACACCTCGGATGAGTCTCGTCGTACCACTTCCTCGGGCTACTCTCCATCTCTTCGTATAAATACTCGCGTGGATTTTCCATGAGCGTTGAACACGTCCTCTGCTTTTCTTGTTCCTCGTCGGCCACCCTCGGTGCTGGCCCTCTGATATCTGGTACTATCTGAATTCTGGCAACGTTTTCAGGCCACCTATTTTCTCTATCATCACATGAGCCTTTACCGTCTTCGTGAACTCGGCTTTCCACGGATTCAACCTGCCCTCGCCGTTCGGTGTCCTCCTCTACCACCTTCTGCACCGCCTGTTCGTTACTCCTGCATCGTTCTTCTTTTCTGTGTAGGTTCTTCAATTTTTTTTTCTCTCTTTTCCTCGCGTTCATCCTCTGTCTAATGCTTTTTCTATCTCCATTTGCTAGCGTTGCGCTCCGTTCCTCCAAATTTTGGTTAACTTTTCTCTTTTCTTCGGGCGCAACGCTTATGCGTTTCCCGAATCGGCGCTTCCTGCCCTTGAGCATTCTGGTAACGGTTCTCTTAGGATCGTGTGTGCCACAAACGGACCCTGTGCCCCACGATTTATATTATTCACTTGGCCATTCGGCCGCTGTTCCTATCTCTGCATCTCAGGTCCAGTTGATCTGTTATTTTCCGGCCTCGGAAAATGCTCTGACCGGTTTCCTTGCTAAGCAGGTCGCGACGGTTGCCATGGCCCGTTGTTTAGCCATGATGGTCTATCCCCCTAACCACTTTGACGTCCTGGCGACCATGGACCACCATTTCCGCCATTGTTTGGTGCATTTTCCCGATTTTCCTGTCGAAAATACGGGCGCGCCGTCTGCTCGCGTGCTGCTCCTCTATTAAAATTTCTCTGCAGATCCTGTGCTGCGTATCCCCTTGAACGACCAGTCACTCTTCTGTAATTTAGTGGGCCGGCCACGTCCGTGCTTTCTAAAAGTTCCAAAAATTTATCAATGTCACAAATTTGGCGAACTCTCATGGCACTGCGCACCTCCTCGTCGAAGTGCTTCGCGAGTCGACGTATTATATCTTCGTCGCTCAATTTCTCGCTTAAATCTCGAGCATTGCCGATAACGCGTGTCGCATATTCGGCGCGTGTCAGCGCCTGACCTTCAGTGTAAAATGATCCGAATTCCAAATTTTTTTTTACTTTGTCCTGCATGTCACGAGCCCAATATCTCGCACGAAACTTCTCTTCAAAAGTTTGAAGGTCGTGTACCACTCCCTCCACCACGAGCCACCAATCGTTTGCGACTCCTTTTAATGCAGTCCCGATCGCGTGCCGAATTTCTGTGTCTTCGATCCCCCCTGCAATGCAAAATTCTCGAAATTCTTTTAAGAATCGCATGGGTCTCTCCTTTCCGTCACCATTATATGTGGGTGGCTTCTGAGCTATCGTATATAGACGAGTAACGTTCAATCCCCCTCTAATTGTCTGTCCGAAACTCATAGATGTATTGTTTCTCCGTGTCGATTCTTCTAATTTTCCAATCTTTTTATTCTGTTCTTCAGTAATTTCCTGTGCTGCACGTATTTCCGCCATCATCTCCTGTGTCCTTCTTTCAAGTTTTTCTAGCGTCACCTTCTGACCAGCGACCTTTTGTTGGATATAATTATTCGTGACGTTTTGATCTTCTAGTATCCTCTCCCGGGCCTCTTTATTTTTTTTATCCGTCCGGCACTCCACCGCCGAAATCTCCCCTTCCAATGCGTCCTTCGTCGCCTCTCTCAATACGGATATTCTGCTCACACACTCGTCCCTGATTTCCTGCTGCGTTCTCACTACCTCCTCGTGCTTCTTATCGATCTTTTCCTCCATCTTCTGCAGAAACTGCATCAAATCCCTCACACCGATCGGATCAGGTGGAATAGTTGCAGTCCTGTCATTCAGCCCAGACGTACTGCCGTTTACACCATTCGTCTGTTGATTTTCCAACTCCTCCATCAGGTTTCCACTCTCTACAACTGGCGTAATTCCCGATAGACGTTGTATATTCCTTCGATCCCTTTGCCGACGATCATCTAAAAGGTGATCAGCTGTCGTCGATTCCCATATGTATGCTTCGCCCTCTTCAGCACCCCCCTCAGGCCGATGCTGTTCCTCCATGCTTTCCATCATTCTTAGTTCTTCGAGCTCTGTTGATAGATTCGCTTTCTCGCCTGGATCCATACTTTAATTTTTCCTAGTTTATTTATACTGTCTCACGCGCTCCCTACCACACCACCGCAGTCTTTCTCAGCTGTGTCGAGCCCCACGTTGGGCGCCAAATGTAACGGTATTTTTCTCCCGTTCACATATATTTTTATTTTTCGTGGGGTTTTAGGCTCGACACATAACTAATTAATGTAGACTTCAAAGTGGTTGACAGTGATGCTTTATTTAAGACAAATGATTTATAGCCAAACATCACTTTTTCAATTACATTCATTTAAATTTTCGAGGATCTTCCTTTACACTCGGTATGCAACCGATTATTTCCGCAATTTATGATCTTATTTGTGAAGCGCGATTTCTCGGTATTACTCGGGAGTCTGTTATGGTTCGTAGCACAGTTTGACTATACCTATGTTCAATACGCCGCTATATCCATACCGCACCGCTCGCTATCTTTCCTCGCACTCACTCCTTTGGTCAAGCGTCTCAGCTCTCTTTATGATTCTTTCGCTCTGACTCTAATGGTGCTCCCTTCTCGCTCGGTGTTACACGGTATTATCGGATATTTGTCGTACCAAGATTTCGCTTTCTGGTTATGCTACTTCGCATTTTCTCTTTTTATAGGGTGTAGGAACCCTATTCACAATTCTTTTGCTCTCACACTTCTTTCGCTCATTCACTCGTACTTATTTATCCTATGTGTTAATGCTACTTATTCTATATTGAATTACAATTATCCTATCTTCTATATTTCTTAATTCTATCTTTTCGGTCTCGAAAATTAGGGAATTCCCTCGATTTTAGTTATTATTATTTCTGCTTATTCGAGCACAACTTCTTGGTATTTCGGGGCTCGAGCTACGGTTACGGGACGACGCCTCGGTATGGTCGCCTCACACACACAGACACACCGCACTACTTGTGTAGAGTGTAGAAACTCTATGTACAATTCTTTGCTCTTTCTCTCCCGTCTTACTCGCACTCTGTCTCCTTTCCATTTATGCGATTTTCGTTTCTTGATTCTCTCGTCGGTTTAAAGACCCAATTTATTTATTTTATTTCCGGGATCTGTACGCCTACCTCGATGCACTTATTCTATACACTTCGATCTATCTTCTTAATCCTATTCCGTTAAAAACTACCTGCTTATTCGCCCGAATCTATTTCTAATGATCTTCTACCAGACGACTCATGTACAAGCTAGATTTCTATGATCGCATGCGTTATATAAGATTTAACTGGCTATTTTTAATTAGATTTCTATCGCTCGCCTGATTGTGTCCTCTTTCCTTCCGGGTCTCGGAGTGTCCCTCACTCGCTTCACTGTTTGAGATGCACACAGACTCTACTTTTCTTATCTTTCTTTTTCTTTTCGAATTTCCACTTTTCAATTTTTACTCTTTACTGTTCTTTTTCTTTTATCCTTTCTAGTTTAGCCTTTTGAGCCAAGAGAGACTCCTTTCTCCCCGCACCGGCCTTTTATAGGCCTCCCCTCGCCTTAGTCCCCTCCGCCAATTCTTCATCATAATTTTAAAATCGAAGGCATTTTCAGCGACTTCTTCGGTACCC